>CAWUFW010022610.1:0-91654 GCA_963921515.1 Calotriton arnoldi
TTACACTACAAGCTCTGCATTTTAGATAGTCACATGTTGGGGATTATTGTTTATGATTTTGTTTTCTCCTCAAGAGTGTCATTTTTAAATGGTGTTTTCTGCGCTTTTATGTTTGGTGGCAGAAGAGAGAAAATGACAGGGCGGGGATGCCAGTAGGTGGGGGGGTTCCCATAGATAGGAAATCCCTCGCTGGGTCCGGTGCCCCATCCTTTTTCCTGTCCCCAGAGGTGTGGGTGGATAGCAGGGAAGAAAGGAAGTGTGGAGGAGAAAAAGCTAGCTCTGGAGGGTAGGTTATCCCCTGAGTGTAGTTTGAGTTGTCTGGGTTCACCAGTAAGGGTGGGATCCAGTGGTGGCAGCAAGATGAAGTCCAGTGCAGGAAGTCCCATTCCCAGTTCCCAGAGTATGGTACCTGGTTCCCAGTAAGAGGGGGATAGGTTGAGATTCAGGGGCAGTAAGATACTGTCTCACCAGTCTGGGGGGGCGTATGCGGATGAGTGGTGTGTTGCACTGGACGATTGGGTGTGAGTTCTCTGAATAAGGAGCTTGCATTGGGGAGTGACCCTAGAGGAATGGTGCAGGTGTCTCCCAACCCGCGTGGTGGAGATGGTTCAGAGGAACCTAACTAGGTACCCTTATAGTGAGGAGGTTGCAAGGCCTCACATCCTGTCCCGCAGGGGAAGGTGTGAGACTGGGCAGTGATCCGTGCCTCAACCTCAGTCTCCAATACTGGATGGTTCTTAGAGGGAACACCAGGCAAGGAGCCTAGTCTGTCCTGTTGGACTGCTCTTGGTGGGGGATCTCCCCGTGGTAGGTGAGCTGGGAGTGATCTTACAAGGAGTGGCTGAGGTGTCTTCCAACCCAGAGTGGTGGAAGAGGTTCAGAGTAGCCCAGCTAGGTCCCAGTGTAGTGGGAGGGGTGTAGGGACTCACGTCCTGTCTCAGAGGAGAAGGAGTGAGTGTGGGGCTGCGTGTCCCAAGGTGCCCGAAACCCCGTCTCAGGGCCTGGATGGTTCCCGAGGGGAACACCAGGTTGGGATCCTAGGCTGTACTAATAGGCCATTTGTGGGGGATCTCCCAGTGTCTAGAGAACGTGGAGCCTCTGTAAGCAGAGCTCCAGTGGTTCTGGTGTCTGGCGGTGCCACTTCTAAGTGGAGGGTGCAGAAGTCCAGATGGAGGGGTGAGAGGGGAAAGAGTCCCCAGTGGAAGAACCAGTGGGTCAGGGGCCAGCCAGAAGGGCTGAGTCGCCAATGATTGGCCATGGTGACGCCACTTCTGTCCTGGGGGATCGTCACGCACTGTCAGATGGACAGGAGGTCGTGAGATCGGCGCCAGGCAGACTGTCACACGACACATTAGTTATGTGTCACCCTCAAGGGGGGGCATGCGTGCTCCCCGTGAAGTCCTGGTTCGCCGGGCATCTGACCAAAGGGTACCGTTCCTGGGTTGGGGAGCCAGGAGCAGGTGTTTCCTGACCTGGACGGCAGGGCAACTGTAATCAGTGTCCTGACCGGTTTGCCTTCTAGGGGTACCACTCCAGAGGGGTGGTGCAGGCCTAGCCGGGATCTTTAGGGTCCCTGGCTGAGTGTGGTAGTACTACCCTGAAGGCAGGTGGGGCCCATCTTAAGTGAAGGGACCCTGCTCTTCAGAAGGGTGGGTGCAGAACTCTGGAAGGGGGTGCAGAGGGAGGGAGTCCTCGCCTCTGACCCCGGTGCAGCCGGTGAATGTGGATCCCAGGTGGTAGACCAGTTGATGGAGAGAGGTCCTGAACTGGTGGGAGTGTTGTGTTCTGGTGGGTGCTTCTCCTGGGAGAGCGCAGAACCCCAGAAGTAGAGGTAGGGTGAGGAGACGCTTCGCCCGTGACCTCTGGTCATCCTGAGGGTGCGGACCCTAGGTTGGAGGATCAGTGGTAGTTTGGAACTACGCTGATGTGAATTGCATGTCTGGCTTGTGAGTGACAGGGGCTGAGAGGTGTGTGTGGCTCCAGGAGGGGCAAGGTGAGTCAGCGCTGGGCTGAATAGGACACCTGGGCTGGGAGTAGTGGGAGGAGTAATCCCCTGACTCTGAATAGGAGTGTGCCTGCCCTGTACAATGCTGGCTCCGCCCCCTATGGTGTGTCTGATCACCTAGCCCCCACCTGACAAAGGGGAAGAGGAGCTTGCAAAACAAAGTGCTCCAAATCCCCCCTGAACCAGTTGCATCTGGTTCCCCCATGCCCTGCACTAAAGACAAAGGAAATGTTGAAATAAATATAGGGGCTGTGACCCCATGATGTTGTTCAGTTCTTGTTCCTGAATCCTGCCGGGGCGTGCTGCTGCTGGGGCCCAGGAGGGGCTGCCATGAGGGCTTGCCTCCCTGGGCCCTGCATTGCCCCTTCATCTCTAAGGACCTTCAGGACTTTGTCTGCTTCTAGCGCCTGGTGAGTGCTTTATTTTAATTATCCCCGAGAGAAGGAGCACGAGGGCTGTGCAGCGCTGAGCTGCCGTCTGTGGGAAGGGAATCCCCAGCGTAGGGATTCCCCCATGAGGCTGAGAATCGCGGGAGCCCACCCCGCTTATTTTGCTATTTTAATTACGGGTGCCCACCCCGCTTATTTTTTTATCTTAACGAAAGCGGGTGCCTACCCCGCATGGTGCCGCCAAGTAGGTAATTTTATATATATATATATATATATATATATATATATATATATATAGGCACCAAGGCAAACGAGAAAAGAGAAGCAACAACATCTCACATTAAAACATCTTTCTGTTTCCGTTTCTTTTTTAAATATTGAAGATCAAATATGTGTAACACATATGCACACAGCCATGTATACTTTGTATATATAATAGCTAAACAGAACTGGGAAAGCAGTCCAAAAGCATATTACAATATTATTGAAAAAGGAATCACACCTAGTAGTGCAGTACCAAAATATATCAAAGAAAAATCAAAACATTAAAAAGAAACCATACATAAAAAGGAATCCTTCCCAGCAACAAGCACATACGACCACACTTGTGATACAAAACAAAATTTGATCGCAAGTCTGACATATATATATATATATATGTATATATATATATATATACATATATACACACACACACACACACACACACACACATACGACTATATATATCATTTACACTTCTTCAAGGAGCAAACGCCAAGATTTTTCAAGGACTGTTAAGAACAGAGAAAATTAGATACATTCCTCAAGAAGACAGGTAATATCTAACCTTCAGACAAAAATAACATGCAAAAAACATTGTAGGAGAATAACAAGAAGACCTTTCTATAAAGCCTAAAAACCTCCTACCGAAAACAGTCATAACTGTTTGAGACACTGCCTATCAGACAGCTTAGGACACAGAGTGCACGCCGCCATGTTCCAAAATTGAAGAAAGGAATAACCTATACCCTCCCACAAAGGAGGAAACCACTAACTCATGTATACCAAAGAATACAACCATAAACTCTGAATTTATCAGCACAACTCTTCAAAAATGGAAGCACTTATAATAAATATGCAGTCCGCTTAAGAAGAGAAAACGAACTGCACTGATTACCATGGCTAGGAAAAACCAGAGCGGCATGTAAATGTAACAAAACCCCAAAAAGGGTATCACAAGAGGAGAAGAATGGCTATTAGTTCACAATAATAGCCCTTAAAAGAGCATATAACGAAGTCCAAGGAATAAGCTGTATAGCTGAGCGATGCCCAGACAAGACAGGGGACTCAGAGAAAACTATTTAATAGCAAACACATAGGTAAGTAGTACACCGAAAAAGCTATACAATAGAAAACCAATTTTCCACATACAGTAAAACGTATCCCCAAAAAAAGGGTATGACCTCTAGAGACTGAGCTCCTCATCAGAGTAAAATAAAAGAACAAACAAGCTACACAGCTGCAAAGACAATCCGGAGATTAAAATAGTCAAATTTGGAGGCAAACGCTCTTGCAGTAAGCAAGAAGTAGTGCTTAATACTTCAACACCACCAAGTGCAACAACAGCAGAGGCAGGATTTCAATCCTTAAACCTAAAGATCCACGACCGTGGCCATATAAAAGAGAAGCAAAAGACCAGAAAATGCCATACTACAAGTGACCAGCCATGAGGCGTTGTATCGCTGAATCTGCATGGCTGTCAAATGAACAAACACTGTCAAAGGTCTTTTCTTTCAAACTCTCCCGAACATTATCGGGGAATTTTGACTCACACAACCAAGCGTGTCTGCGAAGAGCAACAGACCGAGCCACGGCTCTGCCAATAGAATCAGTGGTGTTCACTGCTGACTTAATATTAAACTTTGCCATCTCACGGCCATCTTGCGCAAGCTGAAAGAGTTCAACCCTGACTCCTTCAGGAAGGGAAGTAAGCAGATGGGTGACAGAGTCCCATAAAGCATATGAAGCCCTGCCTAGGACACAAGCGTGTTTAACGACCTCCTGGCCAAACTAGCCGAAGCAAAGATATTCCGGCCAAAAAGCTGGAAGAAACAGGTATTATGTTCAGAAAGTGAATAAGCAATTAAAACGCCTTTAAATCTTGTTTTATCTTGACACATTTGCCAACTGCTCAAGGACAGAGGTCAAATGTCAGTTTGTCTTTTTACTAATTGTTGCTTATGTGTTCCTGGAAAATGGTGTTTACTTTTCTTTCTCTTTTTACAGTCAATACTTTTTGTCAAGTGAGCTGTTTGACAATAATTGTGAAACAAAATGCAGTAAAATGTCCATTTTTTCTCTAAAACAACATTTGAACAACTTGTAAATGAATAGTACAAGTAGATCAGAAATTATGAAAACTTTTTTTTGTAATTTAGAAGTATAATGCAAACAAAGATTTAAACTAGAGGAAAACAAATCCGAACACTTTACTTGGTGATGTGCAAATGACAAATATTTGCAGAAACTTTATTTCCAAACATTGTACACTATATAGTTTTAAAACCACATGTCGGTGACAAATTCTGTGGCCATTTCAATGTAAAATCTGCTGATTGCAAATAACAGTGGGCTGCTACTTTATGCTTTAGTTATGCATTCATTAAAAGTGATTTTTTAAACATGATGTGACAGACATTCCTGGCCGAGCCCTGATGGCAATGCATTTAATGAACTAAGAGGCAAGTCTGCAGTTAAGTGTATCTTATATGTGGCTAGATTTGCATTCTATATGGAGCTAATGTTTAGTCTATTAAATCAAACAAAAGCGTTTTCTGTACAGCAGACGTGCTGAACTTGCGTATTTGAAGGTGCTCTCATATGTGATAAAGAAGAAAATGGCGTCTCAGTGAATTAAAATACTTGCCCAGGATCCCATATTTTGAAACCAGTTTATGGGTCAAGAGCATTATAATTAGGTCGAGTAGATTATTTAAGTCACTAGACCTGCAGGTCTAGTAACATTTTTTTGATTTTTCGAGCCCTGTAAAGGAGAAACATCAGGATTCAGCGAAGTCGTAGCAGCTTGCATGACGAACCCCTTAGCAGTAGGGTGTCGAGAAAGACAGGCAGGGTCGTCCAGAGCAGGACGAAGGCACTGGGAAATGCACGATCAACAGAGACTGCAGTCACTGGCCTCGCCCAAGTTCCCAGAAGAATATCATACAGAGATCCTCCATAGGGCAGTAAGGGTTGAACACCTGTCACACCCTGATGAAGCAGATCCAACAAGAGATCAGATGACAAAGTCATCGAAGGAAGCTGCAATTTCAACACATCAGCAACTCTCTTTATGACTTCAGCAAAAGCTGCACTTGCCTCCGGGGCCATTCGTGGAGGAGAAAGCAGATTAGAATTAAGAGAGGGTTGTAGACTCCCATCATCCCCCAATGCAGTCCAAGAACCTCCCACAAGAGGCTGAACAAGACCAACCAAGCGGTCGACGTCACCAGCATCACCTGAGCCACCTTGCAATGCTGGAGAAACAGCAACAGAGCCAGCTTCATCTTCGGAATGCAAAGTAAAAGACACAGGAACAGCAGTGGCTATGAGTGGCGTCTCAGGCGCCATTCGACGTCGGGGAGGCGTCGTATTGTCATGCACCATGAGCGGCGCCTCCGGCACCAACAGACGTCGGGCGTCATCGTATCCGCCTCCTGTACAACTCCATCCAACGACGCCGGCGTCGTCACAACAGCAAGCTGCTTCAGACTGTGCACCGACGCCGCGATGACTCTAGGCACGGAGTTGAGGTCTTCGACTGGCGCCAAGGGCGAACCCGCCTGCGTGTTTCCAGTCGGAGTACTCCCTACCTCCTTGGGGCCTGATGGCACTCCAGAGGGAGGCATGGACTCAAAAAAGGCATGCAGAGCATGATAGTATGCCTGCATCTGGGTCATAGTCGCCACGGCTCCAGGATAAGGAGGGAGGCATGGGATCGACTCTTGTGCGACGTCCTCTGTCAAAGAACTGGAAGAACCAGCAGAGACCAAGTCGTGACGCGGTGAGGCCGAAGGCCGCAGAGACTTCGATCCCTCAAGATGGGATTTTTGCGACTTAGGTGAGAGACGCTCACGGGAACGGCTCCTGGAACAGCCCCGGCAGGAACCTCAGAGCGGGAAGGAGACCTATGTCGGCTGGACTCCGACCGGGAGAGCTGCGCTGTCAACAGCTTCATTCGCCTTTCCCGCAAGGCCTTAGGCTTCAACTGTTTACAGGCATCACACTCCTCGGAGTCGTGGTGCTCTCCTAGGCACCACATGCAGATAGGATGGGGATCCGTAGCCGCCATCTGTCTCACACAGATCTCGCACGTCTTAAAACCCGAAGGCATAGGCTCACTGTTCCCTGGCGTAAAAGGTGTCGAAGTAGGCCAAAAATATAAACGGCCCGAGGAACGGCTTCTCCGGATCCACGTTGCAGCACAGAAAAGCAGAAACTGAGGTCCACGCACCAGAGGGGACTTATATGGCACATCTGGAGACGCCACTGCGGAGCCGTATGGCGCCGTCCTCCGGCACGCAGAGGTGCTGCTGAAAAGTTTCCAGATCCAGTCTGACGCCTGGGGAGAATTCAAAAGTTAAGAAATCTGCGGCTAGATATCTCTATCAGATACTACCACCTTCTGCCCCTGAGGTGTGTCGGGGAGGAGCTATGGGCAAAGACAAGACAGCGGCCCCCGTCCAGGGGAAAATCAGCAAGTTCACCAAACCTTCCGCAGACAGCAGTGGGGATGGGCCCCCATCAGGCGAGACCTAGCCGGACTCTACGGCCTTCATTCTAATGGCCACCCATGACTCTCGCTCTTTGTTGGAGGGTAAGATAGGGAAACTTAGTATTGACCTGTCCTTGCTCCGTCAGGATCTCCGCAACAAAGTGGAAAGGGTCTCGGGGGCCGTTAACAGAAGTCAAGGACACTACTAAGTCTTTTCACACCACAGTGATGGCCCTCCAGTGTAGGGTGGGCCACCTGAAGACCAACGCTGAGGGCTGGTCTTGCAGGAACAATGTCCCCATAGTGGGGGTTCCAGGGGGGGCCCCAGCCCACTACCTTCATTGTGGAATGGATTAGTTTGTGGGCTCCGCAGGAGTCCCTATCAGCTTGCTTCGTGGTGGAGCATGTACATAGGTCACTTGCCACCAGGCCGCCCCTGGCCCCCACTAGGCGATAATTGTCAGACTCCATAACTTTGTGGACAGAGATGCAATACTCCGGGAGGCCCGGCAGCAAGGCAAACTGCACTGTGGAGGGCCAAAGTTATGCTGTTCCCTGACTACACTCTGATGGTTCAACAGCAGCAACACACCTTTCAGGAAGTCAAGGAGAAGCTCCGGGCAATGCAGATCATGTACATGTTGCAGTTCCCGGCACGCCTCAAAGTTATCTACTATGATTGCACCTTGTTCTTTGATAACCCAGAGAGTGTTTGGGCTTGGGTGGAGGAGCACCTGGATCTCCAAATTGGGGACCGGGAGTCGCCCTCCACTCCCCGTAAGGACTCGGCTGCCACGCCTTGGAGACAGATGCCTCGGTGCACAAGGAGGAACAAATGACGGCACAGATCGGAGGACACGTTGCCATGCCGTTTGAGGACCCGAGATCGGCATCCGCGGATGGGTACCCCGACCATGGAGGGGAGCGGGAGCACTAGAGCCATCCGAAGGTTGATGGGCTATCCAAGCAGCCACCCAGCAGCGTCCTGAAGTGCTGTCATTGATCGGGCCATAGGAGACCTGCCCTCTGGTGTTGTTTTTGTTTGCTTGGGGAGTTTTAGTTGTGTATTTATCAGGGCGACAGATGCTTCCAGGGCGGAAGTGTAGGGAGGAAAGGGTGTTTGTCTACAGCTAGTTGCGGAGCCCCAAGTGGGTAGTTGGTTACTTTGCATTAGTTTTATTGTGAATTGAACGTTCGAGCGAGAGGCTTCACTCAGGTCTGTCTTACACGTTTCCATGTACATAGACAACTACAATGGTTCCCAGACAGTGGCAGGTCCCTTAGGGGAATATAACATAATCACCTGGAATGTGAATGGCCTCAAAGACGAGATTAAGCAGGGACAGTCATGGCATACCCTAAGCAGCACTGTCCTGCCATCATCATGTTCCAAGAAACACTCTCCTGGGGACCAACTGCTCCTTTCTAGTGTGGTTTGTGTACTCAATAGTCTTGACTCAGTTTACACAAGGGGGTCTACGGGAGTGGTTATTTTGCTCAAAAAGACGTTCTCGCTGGTGGTACAGGAGGTACATGCTGACACACTGGGGCGGTTTATGGTTATTCATGGGACACTTGATGGTCTTGTGTGGATTTGGGGAGTGTGCCCGTCCCCCTTCAGATGCTGGGCGCGACTCTGGAGGCAGTGGTCCAGCATTTAACGGCAGCTGCTCCTGGGTACGCGTTGCTGGGAGGGGGAGGAGGATTTCAATGCAGTGATGGAGCCGTAGATGGACATGACCTCTGTGCCGGGAGTCCCGCGCACCATTCGCCTTCGGTCCTGGGCTGATGCACTGGGGTTAGTAGATGCCTGGCAGCTACAACACCGCACCAAGCAGCAGTTCACTTATTATTCCCGCTTGGATTATTTCTTCCTCCCCTTCTCAGACAATGGGTTAATCAAGCAGTACCGTATCCTAACCCAGGGGCTCTTGGACCATTTCCCTGTATTGCTGGTGGTTGGGGCTAGACGCCGGAGTGAGGGTGGGCTGGGTCAGTTAAATGTATTTACTTATTTAAGAGTTTTATATAGCACTGGTAAGACCCAAGGGTATCAGAGCACTTTACATCAGTATATGTTTACAATAAGATAATGAGTCTAATCACATCAAGAGAGTTAGATCAAGTCCAAACAGTGGATGCAAATAGCAGAGGAGAAATAGTAGGGGGGGGGGGCCCAGGGAGAGCAGAGGCCAGGCGAATGATGATCCACTAGTTGAGTTGTTGGTTGAGGAGGACAGCCTTTAACTGACTCTCGAAGCATGAGAAGGAGGGGTTGGTCCTGATGTGTATTGGTAAGGAATTCCAAATTTTAGGGGTGTTGCTTGAGAAGGAGCGAGCCAAAGTTTTTTGATTGTGGACTCTGGGTGGGATAAGGAGCATGGTGATTGAGCTTCTGAGGTTTCTAGTCTGTCCTGCCCTTTTGAGCTTAGAGGCGAGGTAGGTTGGTTTTCCCGTGTGCAGGGCTTTGTGGGTGAGACAGGCTGTTCTGAAGCTGCAGCGAGCTTCAATCAGGAGCCATTTTAGTTCTTTCAGCGCCAGGGAGACGTGGTCATATTTTTTCATTCCTGTGACCATTCTGGTTGCTGCCTTGAGAGTGGTTCTGATGGGCGCGAGGTGGGCTATGGCAGTGTCTGTGAGGGTGGCATTCCCGTAGTCCAATCTAGACAGCACCAGCGCTTGTGTGGCAGATTTGAGATCTTCCTGCTGAAGGTAGGGTTTGATTTTGTTCAAGAGTTTAAGGTTGTAGAAGGCACTCTTCGCACTATTCTTTGTATGATCTTTCATGGTTAGTTTGGAGTCCAGAGTGATGCCTAGGGATTTGAGGGAGTCAGCTAGTGATAAGAGTGCAGTTGAGAGTGTCTATGGAGTTAATCCATTCTAGCATCAGGGGGGGCTGCTCTGTCTTTGATACGAGTAGAATGTTTGTCTTATCTTGGTTGAGCTTTAGGGGATTATGAGATAACCTGTGTTGGACCTCATTGAGGGCGCCATTTAAACAGTGGATGTCTTCTAGCGGGGAGATTTCCATATATAGCCGGGTGTCTTCCGCATATAAATGGAAGGGGATTTTTGCTTGGTTGAAGATAGCGGTGAGAGGTTCCATGTAGATACTGAATCGTGTTGGTGAGAGGACAGAGCCTTGGGGGACCCCCCGTGTTATTGCTGTTGTGTCAGAGGTCTGACTGTCTATTTTTATTCTTTGTGCGTGGTTCTTTAGGAAGAATGAAAACCAGCGCAAGACCACCCCATCCGCACCAATTCTTTTTTGGAGGGAATCCAGGAGAAGCTTGTAGGCGATCGTGTCGAAGGCCGCCGATAGGTCTAGAAGAATGAGTAGGCAGCATTGGTCCTTATCCAGGGATTTGTGTAAGTCGTCTATAATGTTTAGGATGGGTGTTTCCGTGCTGCATCCCTTTCTGAAGCCCGAATGGTGAGGGTCCAGAAGATTGTTGTTTTCAATGTGATGGTTAATTTGCACGAGAACGCTTCTCTCCAGAGTTTTGGCTAGGAAGGGGAGATTGGAGACTGGTCTGAAGTTATTGAGGTCGTTCAGATTTGCTCCTGTTTTTTTATTATTGGCGTGGCTTCACCGAGTTTGAGACAGTCTGGCATCACTCTAGTTTTCAGGGAGCAGTTTTTTATCTTGGTCAAGAGCGGAGTAAGAGCATAATTTAGTTTTTGGGCTATGAGAGGCAGGGAGGGGGTTTTCAAGGTGGGAGGAGGTTTTGGACATAGCTAGCAGGGAAGATATATCTGCCTCCGTGAGTGAGTTGAAAACCTTCCAGCTTCTCTCGTTTATGAGGAACCCTGGGGATTGAATGTACTTGATGTTGTCCTGTGGGGTGCTCGTTGCTACAAAGGGCGTGGAGTGAGAAAAGGGGTTATCTTCATTCTTGAAAGGGGCGTCTCTGTTGGGGGGGTTGGTTGAGATCGAGGGAGAGCTCGATCTTCATGATTTTATCATTGGAGGAGGCAAATTTTCCACATCGATTTTTGGATATTGAGGGTTTTTTAGGGCTGGTTTGGAGGTTTGTTGATTGATGATGTCGAAGAGTTCTTTTGGGTGTTTTTTTTGGCCTTATCTAGAGAATTGTAGAAGAAGGAGGCGCTTTCATTCGTGATGTGCTTTTTATATTTTCTGCGCTCCCCTCTGAGCTGTTCCAAGCGGGCTGTGGATGGATTTGTTCGCCAGAGTCTTTCAGCTGCTCTTAGCGGTCTTCTTTCAGTGTTGAGCTCTTTATTGAACCAGGATCTTGAGGGAGTGTTTCTCACCTTTTTCAGTTTCAGAGGGACTACTTGCCCCATGATGGAGGACATTGTTGAGTTGCGAGGGGTGATAGTTCAGTTGTTGAGAGGTTCTCTGACAAGGCGGGTAGTAGGGACACCATTCTAACTTCAAGGTCTTGTAGAGTAACTTGCCTGAAGTTTCTCTTCCATTGGAAGGTTTTTTGCTTACGCATTGGAAGGGAAGATATTTTGTTGGTGTTAAAAAGGATGCTGTGATGGTCTGACCAGTCGACAGGGAGGATGCTGTCAATGGTTAAAGCTTCATACTGAGGTATGATGGTGCCCAGAGTTGAGCCTTTAATGTGGGTTTGACCTTTGCAATGGTGTGAGAGGTTGTTGCTGAGTAATAGGTCCTTTAGGGATTGGATCAGAGTGTTGGTTTTATCCTCTCAGTGAAGGTTGACGTCACCTAGGAAGATGTTGTTGGTGTGTGAGAATGAGCAGTGTGCTATCATGTCTGCTAGGTGTTCGCCAAATGAGTCTGTTACACGGTGGGTGGTAGAGGAGATTATTGTTCATTGTCAAGTTGCCTTTCATCCTTATGGAGGTGCCGATATGTTCGAATGAAGGATAGGAGAAGGGGTCTGTTTCACCCATGTTGATGTTTCTCATATGTTTAATGGTGACGCCTCAACCGTGGTTGTCCTTCCTGTCGTTCCTAATGATTGAGAACCCTGGTGGGACTAGCATGTACAATACTGGGTAGGAGGAGTCACCTAGCTAAGCCTCTGTAATGAATGCAATATCAATGTTATGATTCAAGACTGTAGGAAAGGCAGGAAGGATACGGATGAGGTAAGCTGGTGGCCTGGTCGTTGATGATGGCGTGGGGTTTCTCCCTAGTCCTGTGATAACCTGGATTTTCAATGGGGTGATGTGCTTATTATTTGCTGGGCTGTAGGATTAGGTTAGCTCCATCGCCTCTCTCAGAGACGTCGTGGGGGTTGTTCTTTTAGGCCTCTGGGCTTTGTTGTTGAGAGGTGTTGTGGTCCAGTTGAGTGGTCGTGTCTTCGTTTGTCTTAGGGCTTGTGTGCTGTTGTATGTAGGGGAGAGTGAGGGTGATGGGTAGGGTTTGAACCCGAGTTTAGGTTCTTAGTGATAATGTAAAGACCCTGTAGTCATTTTTCTAGTTGGTTCTCTATGCATGTTAGCCGTTCATTTAGCTTGGACAAGAGCATTTGTTTATGTGAGGAGCGATTGCGGGTAGATCGATTCATGTTGTGCGGGGTGAGGCTGTCTGTAGTCTGAATCACTGAATCTGTGAGTCTCTTCGTGTTGTGGTGGGTGGTGTTGTCCAGGGTCATAGAGTGCATGCCAGTGTCAGTTGGAGTCAGGGAGTTGGTGGGGGAGCAGTTGGAGGAGTTACTTAGTTCTTCATTGATGATGGCAGGATTGGTGGATAAGTCGAGTTGGTCTCTTTACAAGGGTGTCCTCAGTGCATTGGTGGGCACATGAGGTGGACAATGGGGAGTTGGGCGCAGGAGGAGCTCTGTCGGCATCTTGAGAGGTCTGGTAGGGAGAGGAAGGGAGTATGGTTTGAGAGGGGGTGGATGGCAGAAGAGTTGTGGGGTTGGAATGTGGGATTTATGGAGATTTAACCTATGCTGGTGTTGTGATTTGGACTACTGTGTGCTGGTGTGTGTGTCCTCCAAATTTTGCGCACAAGGGGTAATCATGTGGATTGGTGATCTCCCCAGAATATATGGTTCTTTCCCTGCTGGGGTGGGGGGATGCGCGTTGTGAGGGAGTGAGTTAAGTTTGTGCTGTGACTCGTGAGTGTTTCAGTGAGGGGAGGGTGATCGATGAGAGAGGGACTGGAGTTAGTGGTGTGTCTCTGGGGTTTTTTATTTTGTTTATTGTTCTGTGGAAGGAGAAGGGTTGGAGGGGATGTAGATATGTGGCAGTGATATGGTGTTTTTTAGTATAGGGAATATGGTTTCAAAAGTGAGGAGGTTAGCATCGTTGGCCTGTGTCATAATAGTCCCGTTATTGTAGATGGTTGCTGTGACAATGCCTTTGAAAGGGGGCGAGCCAGAGATTGTTAGTTTGCAGCCATGAGGGATTTTAGTGGCTTCAGTGATGTGAAGATGTTTAGCTAGGATTGCGTTCCATTTTGCAGGACGGGTAGTGTGGAAGATGAGATCCGTTCTCTTTGTATCTTTTGAGGTGTTGTGGTAGAAGTCTGTAATGAGCAGTTCGGGTTGTTGTTTAATTAGATTATGTTTGTATTTTTGGGCTGCTGTGGTAGAAAGGTTGGGAGGGAGGATGATGGAGAAAGAGTTCAGGCCGTGGGGTTTCAGGACTGGGGGAGGGTAGAGTAGGATAAGTGCAGCGTGGCATGGTTTTGTAGTAGGGCATCTGAGCTTGGTTGGACGGGTTGCAGTGCGGTTGCACTGTGTAGTATGGTATCTCTGCTTGGTCGGGGAGTGTATTACGGCACAGAATGGCAGGCATCTTGCGGGTGGACCCTTGTGTTGGGTTTGTGGGGGGTGGTTGGCAGGGTATAAGCTGGGATATATGCCAATTAGTGATCCTCAATCTAGGGACTTCTTCCTAGAGCTCTAGCTCAGCATTCAGCTTACACTGTGGACCAGTGATTTACCTACTGTCCATTCACCCATTACAGTTTGTAATTTCCATGTAGCGAGATATAGTTCCTGTAAAATAGTTGGTATGGGGAGGGGAGTAAGTTAGTGGAGGGTTAACGGGAAGATGATTGTCTGTGGACGAGGAGAGCAAGTGGCATGGTAGGGGCTATGGCACAAGATGGGCGTCATCCGGGGACACACTAGTCCTGTTCCCAGGTAAGGATACCAAAGGCTGCAGATGACACAACTAGTTGCACGAGGGAAGATTGCTGGAAAAATGCTGACTATGCAGCAAAGATCACAGGGAGCAGGATTAACCATATATCAGGGGCGCCGAGCGTGAGCAGCAACATGGACCCTGCATTGGGCACAGCAGCGGCGCAAAACAGATAGTTCACCCGGAAAGTGCAGCGTGCAGGACCAGTGCAGGCAACAAAACCAGAACATCTCACCAAAAATATCCAAGCTGGCCGTGGATTCCTTCCTCCAGGGCCGGTTGAGTAGAGAACTCTGGCTGGCAGAGGTTGTGGAGCACTGCAGCCAGCGACAGTGCACAGCAAAGGCGAGGTGGTATCTGCCTCCAGCTGCCAGACTCATGCAATCAGCCCGCATGAAAAGTGGTGGCAGAGGGCACACAGTTCATCCAGCAGGGGAGACGGGCAGGACAGTGAACACCAACAAGATGGCGGCTGGCTCCTTCCACCCGAGCCGTTCAGAGTAGGCAGCACATTGCTCCTGCAGCCACCGGCACGAAAACAAGCATCAGACAGCAAAAGATTCACTCAAGAGAAGCCAGCCTGACTCCCAGCCATGGCAAATACGTGGCAGACAAAGCCTTTCGGCATGGATGCGGCGGGACCCATCTACTGCTCCTGTTTACTTGCAGGAGGCAGTGGCGGTAGCCAGGCAGTCTGCCATGCAGTGGCGCTGGGCAGGCTCACTGTCGGGCGAGGGAAGGTCGGTCCCCTCCCGATTGTCTGCACGATGTTGGCAGGCTCCTTCCTCCAGAGCCGATCGCCCCAGAGCTCCGACCAACACAGGGTGCCCTCTCCCAGGAGAGCCCCACCGCCAGCCACACAGGAACACCGATTGCAGTGAGATCTGCTTACCGCTATCAGGGTCCGGGTCGAAGTCCTCTCACCTGGAGTTCGTGCCGTGAGGAGTCGGGAGGGATGCCACAAGAGATCGCTCAAGGTAGGAGGATTAAAAATGGTTGTGACACAGTCACTGTAGGGCGTCGCGGGCGGCTCAGCAGGGATTTTCACCAAAAAAGTGGTCCCAAACCAGAGAGCCTCTTAAAGGCACAGCCTTCCAGTGGCCATATTGCCGGTATATAGGCGCTCTCTCGCAGCCTTGAAATAGGAGGATATGTGCTGTGTGTGCAGTCACTGACACCGAGAGCTATTCAAAATCATGCAGTAAAGTCTCAGTATTCTGAGCCATATAGGGGGGCAATAGCCATACAGAGTCCAGAGAACAATCCCTACTCTCCAAGTTCTCCAACCTATTAACAATATCCAGGGAAGGCGACCAGCTCATAGGGTATGCACTCAATATACCAGCTTGCAGCTCCAGGAGGTGAAAGGACACGCAAGGTAAGAATGTAATGGAGGGACTTTGAAGGAAGGTCGCAGGATCTATGCTGCAGCAGAGGGTGTGCAGGGCTTGCGGCTGCCAATCTCCAGGGCACTTCAGGTGCTAGACAAACAGGAGATCTGGAACCAATTTATTGACCAGTGACTCAGGAGGGGAGCGCCCTCCGCCACCCACCAGAGCCACTGCATGATGGTTTCAGGATGGAGACTTTGCAGAGGAAATCAGGGATACCATTACTGACTACTTTGAACTCAATAAAGATACTGCCTAATCCCCTACTACCCTCTCAGAGGCGTTCAAGATGGGTCTTCGAGGATGGGCTTTCACGTCCATAAATGGGCAAACTAGGCGTAGGAAGAGAGGGGGTTGGGGTTGTTTCGCCTGGAGAATGTGATAACGGACCTGGAGCAGTCGGCTAGGGTCTCCCCCTCACAGTCGGTGCAGCTTAGGCTTTGGCATGCTTACCTGGACCTTCGCCTCAAGCTTTTGGATTCGGCGAGACTGAGCTAGCTTCACTCTCAGGGCTGGGAGTTTGAGGTGGGGGATAAGGCAGGTAAGATGATTTACTGGCTCGTGACGGCCAACTGCCCATGCAATCTGGTGGCCGAGCTGGGGACGGCAGAAGGTGTGACACTGAGGGCATCAGACCTCGTGGCGTGGGGATTTACCTCTCATTTTCGTGCTCTGTATGCCGGCCAGGAGCCCCCATCCCCCGAGCGTGATAGGTCCATAATCTTTGACCTGCCGTTATGGAAGATTACAGCCCTGGAGAGCGGGGACCTCGATTTACCCTTCACTGTTGAGGACATACAGCAGGCAATTTCCGCTATGCCCTCTGGGAAAGCCCTGGGCTCTAACAGGTTTTCGCTAGAACTGTATAAACCTTATTTAAAGGCTGGTGACGGCCAACTGCCCATGCAATCTGGTGGCCAAGCTGTGGAGGGCGTGACACTGAAGGGATCAGATTTTGTGGGGTGGGGATTTGCCTCTTATTTTTGTGCTCTGTATGTTGGCTGGGAGCCCCCTCCCCGGAGCATGATAGGCCCATAATCTTTGACCTGCCCTTACGGAAGCTTTCAGCCCTGGAGAGCGGGAACCTCGATTTGCCGTTCACTGCTGAGGAGATACAGCAGGTGATTTCCCAAATGCCCTCTGGAAAAGCCCCAGGCCCTAATGGGTTTCCACTAGAACTGTATAAACATTATTCATCCCTATTAATCCCTTTTCTGCTGGTGTTGTATGACGACACATACACTAGTGGGAGGCTCCCTTCAGATCTTAGAGGCGCAACTATTAGTTATTCTTAAGCCCACTAACCCCCACAGTGTGGGTCATATCTCCCCATCTCCTTAACCTGGAGATTAAAATTCTGGCCAAAGATTTGGCTACTCGCCTGCCCACTGTGATGCGTTCGGTTGTATATGCAGACAAAACCGGCTCTATGCCAGGTAGGGGCACTAGGCACTGCTTATGCCTTTTACATTTGGTGGTCGCTGGCTCGGATGAGCTGTTGGGCAACGAAGTGCTTCTCCTCGTTGAAGTAGAACAGGCATTTGATACAGTGCTTTGGCCTCATCTCCTTGCAGCTCTCTGCAAAATGGGTGTTGGACCCCAGATCAGGCGGTGGGTATCTATACTGTATACCGATCTGTGGACTCTGGTCTGTGTCAATGGTGCCCTTTCGTAGAAGTTCCCGATCGAATGGGTCACACGGCAGGGTTGCCCACTTTTCCTCGTTATTCGCTCTGGTGATAGAGCCTCTTGCGGAGCTTATTACGAGTAATGCTGGACTTAGTGGATTCAAGTGGGGGATGGGATGGTGGAAGATCATGTTTCGCTGTATGCGGATGCTATGCTCCTCTTCCTCCAGAGACCCAGTGATGCCCTTCTGAGGTTTATGGAAATATTGAAGATCAATGGGTAGGCCTCTGGGCTTAAAGTCAATTGGGGAAAGTTGATGCTGGTGCATGTTGGGGGGAGGGAGGGGCAGGGGACTGGACCGAAGGTGGGTGGATCCTCGTTTGCAGATGACAGTTTCTTCTATTTGGGCATGACGGTAGCCCTCACCTCAAACTCAATATCGTCCCTGTGTTTTCTATATGTACTGCAGCACTACCCCCATATACTTCCACCTACTTTCTTTCGTGACCTTCAGGCGCATATCACCAGCTTCCTGTGGGTGGGGAAAATGCCCAGAGTGTCCTTCAAGAAGTGTTGGTTCCCCCCGTTTGAGGCAGGGTTAGGATGGGTGGATATAAGACTATATTACTGGGCCTCAAAGATGGTCAGTATCAACGACTGGTAGAGGGAACCCAGCCCACAGGCTAGAACTGGACTTGCTGCACCCGTATGGTTTACTTTCCTTGCAGTATAGCAGGACACCCCCGCAGTCGTTGCCGCCAGTCACTCAGGTCCCTGTCTGCTGCTGGTGTGCAGCTCCTCGCCACATAAAATGGTATGGAACCATTATGGGGGCAACTCCCATTTGACCTGGGACATGGATAGCAGAGCCAGTGGGCCTTGAGGGGTTTCATTCTTGGGATCTCATTGGTGTCTCTGCGTTAGGAGACATCTGGAGGGAAGGGCCCATGTGGTCATTCCAGGAACTGGCAGCGTAGTTCCATTGACACTACTCTCAGTTCTATAGGTACTTCCATTTTCACCATGCTCTGGAGAGCTACAAAAGTACACTGGAGGCTCTCCTTGAATTTAATCTGCTGGAGTGTAAATTGGTAATTGATGAGCTGGGCAGGGGGTCATCTCATGTTTATATAAATCACTGGTCATCAACACACCAGACCCCCTGAGGACCCCGAGGTCACGGTGGGTGGGGGCCCTTGATGAGGAGTGGGTCGAAGCAAAAATGGCCTCGAAGACGCTGGCAATCTCTATGTGTTTTCTGCTTGATCCAGTTCAAGTACTTTCATCGTATTTACTGCTCACGGCATGCTTCTGGCGCATGGGACGTGCTTGGGCCCTGAATGTTTGTGTTGTAGTCGTTCTCTGGGCTCCCTTTATCATGTGCTGTGGGACTGTACAATGGCACATGAGTATTGGAACGCGGTCAACAGCCATATTGGGCGAGTGGTAGGACTGTAGCTGGCTATGGATCCCAAGACCGTTCTGTTGGGGATAATGGGCGCGCTGGGGGAGTCCAGAGCCACCCACGCCCTTATTGCCACGGCTTATTTGGTGGCCAAGAGAGACTTGGCCAGATATTGGAGGCATGTACAGGTGCCGCCGCTGCATGAATAGGTTAGAAGCCTGGACTCCTGTGCAGCGATGGAACACCTAGTGTACAAGGCACAGGGGTCCCGCAGAAATGAGCACATTTGGGGCCCGTCGACAAGATTCAAGGGTCCTGTGGACTGATTCTGCAGGCGGATATGGGGTGGCTCCTTTCTCCTGTTGAAAAGACTGTTTAAACTTTCCCTGTCATCTTGTGGGCAGATCTGGGGTCATTGCCCCATCTGCTCCCTAGGGTCGGGGGAGCAGAAAGACTGTTTCCCACACCAATATCCTTATACAATTAAAAAATATCTGGTGGCTAGTGGGCTTTCTGCCCCTCCCAGGGGGAAAGATTGGGGATAATTGCCCCATCTGCCACCAGGGGGGAGGGGCAGGAAGGCTTAATTATAAATATTGCCAAAGAGAAGCACAAGTTCATTCCCAAGAGGCCGCTCCCCCTATCCCCTGGTGGCTAGTTGGTGGATCCCTACTTGGGGATCGCTCTCTTGTGAAAAGGGGCTATTCTCCCCTTTCCAACGATACCTCTCCCATGAGAATCTGTAAATCGGTGGGCCGAGATATGCCCCCGGGCACTGATTCAGTGAAAGCAAAACGAGCCCATCGGCTGGCTTTACTTTCACTGCAATGACGTCAGCGCGCCCTGCGAGCAGATCGTCATTGCAGTTAAAAAATAAATAAATAAATCTCACTGCTCTGGAAGCTCTTACCAAGCAGCCTGATCAACAAAAAAAAGGCCTGCTTCTGGTGCAGAGGGCCGGAGGGGCCTTTATAACCCTACCTAGTGTCGCCCAATGGCCGACACCCACACTGGGGAAGGACTGCAGCCATTGGCCAACGGCAACACCTAAGAGGTTAAGAATGATTTGGATTTACTAGAGTCATCAGGTCATCAATCACAAAAAAAAGCTTACTTTACATTGGACTATCCAAAATAATGTACAAGTTTTCATGTTATTTTGTCCCTACTCAAGTAGGCCCAACCTAATGCAGCACAAACCCTTCGACTTCCGGTTTACAGTACTTCAGTACTAATCTGTGAAAGAGGATTGTATTCCACCAAGGCTAGGTTTGTACCCAGAAATAGAAGCTGTTCAAAGCCTTTACTATTAGGGCAATCATTCAAAGGAAATGCTGTGAGCATACCTAGTATTATTGACAGTAGTTCCAAAATATAACAATTAGAGGCTAGATACAGTGCTCACAGAATACTCCCAGATTGTATGCAAAAACATGCATAAACATAAAAGCAACTTGACAAAAACATTTTACTAAACTATTATGCAACTTTAAATAGCATCTCTCTGATAAATCATTTAGCAAAACATGTTTGATGTGTGCAATATTAAAAATAAAAAGATGAACAATGAAGAACCAGTGTAAAACCATTATGGGATCATTATGGGCTAAATTAATACAAATAAGGGAGAATATTCTTGAAGTCACAAAAATGCATCTGCAGGCATACGGGCTGGCATTGGTGCAGATTTCTGGCTTTCAGAAATTCTCAACCCAAGTAGGCCTAGCAAACATTTGTGAATTCCATTTTGTCAGGCGTAACTTTCCTGCCTTTTTCAATGTGGAAAAAGATTGGAGAAGAGTTACTGAATACCCTGAAGTTTGTTAGCTTATGGGGACGCCCCTTTGCCAGGGCAGCTGTAGCGCTCTATAAGTCGCAGTAACATAACATAACATAACGTGTGCAACACTCACAGGACATTCAAAGCTTGGAACTCCCCTGCCCACCTACTTCCAGCCCCTTTAGCTAGATTTGTGGAAATGTGACAAAAGCAGAGCCTTGCTTGAATCCAAACCCTGGTACAATTTGGGCTCTAACATAATCAGAGAGAGAGGTTATCAGAGCTTTAATACCTTTTCAATTATAAGAGTAGTTTTCTATACATCTTGCACCCAACACCCTGCACAAACCCACACTGCTCAAATCTATCATGAGGAGAGCAATTTATCTAGACAATTGGCCAGAATTTTGTAAATATTTAGGCACCCATATTTATCAAGGTGTTGAGAAGAAAGAAATGCAGTGTTTGGGGGACGGAGGAGGGATCTTTCGCAGGTTTCTGTATTAATGTTCCATTGGCTTCTGTTATGGACACTATAACTCCAGTGCCCTTCTTAAAAGAGTTGAATTCTTCTGCCAAGATTTGAGGCAGGCCATCTGGCAATACTTTTTTTTAATTTTCCACAGATGCATTGAATTTACACTCCAACACATGATCCTATAAAGCTATGGGGGCTTTAAGATCCAGACATACAAACACCTTAAACATGGTTCGTTCGGGGGAGGGAAAGTGAGTAGTGTTTGTTCTGTTCTACATTTTTCGTACTTCTTCTCTTATGATCGCTGGTCTAACTGGGGGCAAATCAACGACTCGATTAATAGTAATGGTTTTGTTGTGATGTAACCAAATAGGAAGATAATCTTTGAACTAATATGGCTAGATTGTTTGAAAATCTCTAACCAAGAGATATCTGACAGACAAAAAAATCAGTTTAGTCATTAAGAGCCTGGGGCATTAATAAACCCCAGCCTTTTGATTACAGCTTTCACCTCAGCCTTCTCCATGGCGGTATTCAGTACTTTCTGCAGTGCGTACGAAAGGTGGGCAGTGGAACATTATGCAAGTACTTGGGGCGTCTTTCCGGGCTTTTGGCCCTTTGCTGTGTCATTGCCCCTTTGATGTGTCATTGCTTGTAGTACTGTCTAAACTTGAATGCACCTTTTCTGTGCATTTCAGTTTCCACTTATGATCTTTAATTTCTTCCATTTAAACTCAATTTTGTCTATTCTCAATCAAATCAATCAGGGATTTGTAAAGCGCAGTTACTCACCTGTTGAGGGTCTCAAGGCGCTGGGACCCTCTTAAGCCTCGTATCTAGAAGCTCTGCCTTTTGTATTTTCAAGATGCAGATTTTACCCATTATCTTCTGTAGCAAAGCTTTTGACGTATTTTAAACTGTATTTCCAAATCAGCTCTCTCTGTAATTTCCTGGCTACAAGCTATCTCTCCCCTTTCTTGTGCATGGCAATATCTGTTAATGTGCCCAGAGTAGCCACTTTCAGTATGTCCCAATTGGAGGTTTTAGTTCTGTCCCTCTGCATATCTTTCTCCAAAGGTTTAAGGGCTTCTCTAATTTAGCTGTATGTCTGGTCCTTCTGGGCATCTTCCTGTAGACATCAAAAGGAACCACAGCCCTTATTTTAAAGCCCTATATCTGCATGATGGTGACCATTAAAGCCACAGTATGTACCTCCTCTAGCTCACATGGCCCCTAATAACTGAAGTAATTTTGTGTGTGTTCTGTGACCACGTGAGAAAAAGTGTATTTCCTTTTGTTGTCTTGAAATTACTTCCAGTTGTTCACCAACCCCAGGTTGAGAATCTCATTTTTAGGTCGAAGCCTACCAGACAGAACAGCTGGCTAGCTTTCTAAAGATTGGAGACATTCAGAAAGCGGACCTAGAAATACATTCCGCTCGTTGCGCACCATTGGCTTTGTGGTTTATAACTAAGGCTCCCTGTTTTCCGTTTTTACTGATTTTTACAGATAAATACAGACAGAAAACCATTTATTTTCTTGTCTGTATTTATTTTTAAATGTGGATTAATGGCTTTCTATTTGCTGGCTTTGATTGCTTTAAGCTGGCCAGCTTGAGTTTGTCCCTCCTGTTGCCCAAACCTTGCTTACTATAGTTCCACAAACTCGCTTTCTTTAAACAGGCCTTTAAATCTTGATCCTATCTTGTCACATTTGCTGTGCATTCAAAGACAGGGGTCAAATGTCAATCTCTTTCTTCTGAGGAAGCTTGGTGTTTACTTTTCTTTCTCTGACTTCAAAGTGAGAGAATTTATGTGACAACCCTGCTGAGAGTCCATATGAGGATAGGGCGTAGGATGTTTTTTTCATACACAATAAAAAAAATAAACTGTGCTGATGTTTCAGAACATATCAGAATTAGTATAAATGAAGCACATTTTTTGTAATTCTGAAGTGTGGTGGAAACAAATATTTGAACACAATCAAAACAGTAGGTGATGACATTTGCACACAATATCATTTGTGTGCAGTAAAACCGTATTTCTGTGCAAATGTAATGGTCATTTCAATTGAAAATGTGTTGTCCGTAATGGCAATGCACTACCACAACAAGCATACTCCACACTACACCACTCCACTCTTAGCCCTTCCACTCTATGCCATGCCACTCCATTCTACGACACTCCACTCTACGGCCCTCCACTCAAAGACACTCTACAACATGCCACTTGACCCCACTCCAATTTACCCCACCCTAATTTACCCACCCCAATCTACCCCACCCCACTCCAATCTACTCCACTGCAGTCTACCCCACTCCACTCCAATTTACCACAATCCACTCCACTACGATCCAATCTACCCCACTCCACTCAATCTAACCCAATCAACCCCACCTCAATTCATTCTACCCCACTCCACACTGACACCCCACGCCACTCCACTATAAGACACTCTACAACACGCCACACCACTCGACTCCATGCCACTCCAAACTATGCCACTCAATCCACAACACACCACTCCACTCCCTTCCACCCTACACCACTTCCCCCACTCCAATCTACCCCCACTCCACTCTACCCCCACTCCACTCTACCCTACTCAATGTAACCCAATTAACCCCACCACACTCCAATCTACCCCACTCCTCCCCCAATCTACCGCACTCTACTCAAATCTACCCCACTCTGCTCCAATCTTCCCCAGTCTACCCCACTTCACTCCAATGTACCTCAGTCCACCCCTCTCCAATGTACCCCAATCCAACCCACTCCAATCTACCCAATGCTACTGCAATCTACCCCTTCCACTCCAATCTACCCAGTCCAATTTACCCCACTGCACTCCAAACTCTACTGCAATCTATCCAACTCCTCTCCACTCCAATCTACCCCACCCCAATCTACCAATCTATCCACTCCAATCTACCCCACCCCAATCTATCACAATCTATCCACTCCAAACCACCCCACCCCAATCTACCACAATCTATCCACTCCAATCTACATTCCTTCTACTCTATTCCACTCCAATCTACCACATTCTGCTCCAATCTACCCCACACCACTCCAATATACTCCACTCCAATCTACCCCTCTCTACTCCACTCCAATCTATCCCACTCTACCTCAGTCTACCCCACTCTAATCCACCCAATCTACCCTACTCCACCCTTGTCTACCCCACAACATCCCAATCTACCCCACTACAATCTACCCTTCCTAATTTACCCCACTCCAAACTCCATTGCAAACTATCCAACTCCTCACCATCACAATATACCCCACTCCAATCTACCAAAATCTACTCCACTCAAATCTGCACCGCTCCAATCTATCACAATCTACCCCCCTCCAATTTACCAACAAATCTACTCCACTCCAATCTACCCCACTCCACTAAAATCTACCACACTCCAATTCACCTAAGCTACCAAATCCACTCTACCACACTCCACTCCCACCCCAATCCAACCCACTCCACTCCAATCAACCCTCTTCAATCTACTCCACTCCAATCCAATTTTTGGAACCTCTGGGAGAGGCCATGGAAAGTACGTTGCTGTAGCCCATGAGGGACGTTATCATGGTCTGGACCACCATTTTCTGGGCCATGGAGTGTAGAAACTGCAACATTTTCTTCAAACATCCCAAGGTCCCAAAACATCTGGTTAAAAAAGTCTTGACTTGGTGGTCAAAAGTGAAATGTAGATCTATCCAAACTCCTAGATTTTTCACTTTAAAATTGGGGTGAGGAAAAGCACCCAGGGAGACAGGCTACCAAGCAGTAGACCAGATGCTTTGTTGGTTCCCCACTATCATCCCCTCCGTCTTATCCCCATTGAGATTCAAGCGATTAAGGCTCATCCAATTCATCACTGCAGAAAGACAGTTTCAGCTATGAGGCCTTCTCCGCTGAGTCCTGGGAAAGTGTAATGATCAACTGCATATCGTCAGCGTGAGTGGAGTGAATTCAAAGGCTTATACAATCTCTGCAAAGGGGCACGCATATACACATTAAAAAGTGACAAGCAATCAGAACAAGGTGCGCTAATCAGGACAAAGACTTCAATGCACCTCAGGAATCCTTTATTAACATCCTACCTGAACTCCAGTGCCTTCCTTGTTCACTAAACCTCAGTAAACCGTTTAAAAGTCTTTCCTTTGCACTGTTCTCTTTGGCCACTGTCCAGGAGCTCTGGAGCCTCGTCTTGTAAGACTCTTGTGCACTCTTCTTCTGTATCAATTCCAATATTGCCTCTTTCCTTCACAGCAATTATAGTGACTTAATAACCACCTATCTAGAACTGTAGTTCTTTTGGGTAAAGCCATTGCTACCAACTTTGGTGCTAGTGGAGATTAAACTACATGGGGGTGAATTGTCTCCATTTCAGCTGTTCATTTGTTGTGATATACAGACACATTGTTATTCAGATATGATAGTGAATATGACCCTGACCTTTATCCTCTTTTATGTTTTTCCATGAGCATGTAGAAGGATGTTTTAATAGGAACATCCCTAAGCCTTTCGACTGGTTTACTTGGGCATTTCCCAACTCTGTGAGCCCTTTCAGTTTCTATAGGAAACTAAGAATTTTCATTGAGGAATTTAGAGAGATCTGTCACACATTGAAGAATATGGGAACCATAGCTACATCCTTTGAGATCCTTAAATGGTCCAAGGCTTTACATTTGTCAAACAACTGCATTGTCCGTGCTTCCAGGGACAACATATAGTGCCAAGTTGCTCGCTGTCAATCATCGACTGCCCCAATGGTGCAGTTGCATCTATATGTGTGTGAAGGTTTTACATGTCTTTCTCAATATCTGAAATCTCTTTAATAATGTCTGAGAGAAGCTGATTCAGTCCAGGGACTAGTGTCATACCAGGTTATTTATTAAAGTCCACCAGACAAGCATTAAGCTCACCTTCACTCAGTAGTTGTGCTCCTTTGGGAGTCATGCCAATATTAATTGGTGAGAGATCCTAAGCTACCCAGATGTCATGCTGATTGTCAGGGAAAGCTGCTGTAAATAATCTTGAACCTCGTTTTTTACCTGGTTTTTTTCTTGCAGTGAGACATCTGGCCTGGTGGTCCAGGATTTCTGCCCAGGATATCTCTACTTCACCCTCAGCCACAGACTGGAGTGTAATTTCACAGTGGCTCCAACTGAAATCACTGCTTTGCGCCTCACACTTGAGCCCACCTCTCAATTCTGCAAACTGTAACTGGTGTCATAAATCTTACGTGATTCTGCCCAGATTAATCAGTGCTGTTTGTATGAGCTTCTATATCTGCATGTGTTACTGTGTTTCATACTAAGCATTCACTGCTTTAATGATGGCACAGGATCTGCAGGTCATGCTCCATAATGTAAACGTTTAACACCTGCCCATTCCTTAGACCTTCTTAGATGGAGGCTCTGTACAGGTACCAATGCTCCTTGGCTGAGCATATGTCCAAACCGCTGATTAGTTCTCTATCCCAGAATGTTGCCCTAATTCCCAATTATTTGCCCCACAACTGCTTCTAGCCTAAGCCTTATTTACGTTCTGTCTCCTGAAAGCTATTAAATTCTGTGTACTGCAGGTTAGGCTACTAAATTGGAGACATAATCCTCCTGCCAGTCCAGGAAGGGAAAAATAAACCCATGCTCTCCTCTCCCACAAGCAGTGCTTGGCTGTCCATACACAGGTGCCACCTCCTCTCTCTGCTCTGTCATGCATATATGTGGGTTGGAAAACACCGATCCACAGGACCCGCTCAGCATCTCCCTCCGCCGGCTCCACTGCTACTCACAACTCACCGTCAGCACAGGCCATACACCCCCCCCCCCCTGCCAACCACACCCCCCCCACCCCAGCACTCCTCATTCGTTACATCCAGAATTCAGTAGAATGGGCGCTGCTCAACTTTTGTAGCCAACTCATCACACTTGTTGTATTTTTGAATTAGCTAGCATTCATAAGCTACAAACCAACTGAGCATGCTATACGACTGATGGTTTACAGGAGTAGATGGGAAAATGTACCTTTGAGAGGGGAAATGTCCTGTGGTGGAGCTTACAAGAGAGGTTTTGGAGAGGCAGAGCTGCAGCTGGGAGAAGGGGAGGTTGTGGCAACTCTTCTTGAGTGGTCGGCATCTGACATATCACACATGGTCTAAAAAAGGGGGGCTCTTTTTTTCTATTACTCTCAAAAGCATATTATGTAGATGATTGACAGGCATTTGGCCAGATTTGTCTCTTTCCGAGAGTTGGAAAAGGTAGTATGCAGAACCCAGTTATTTAACTGGGCTATTAAATACACTTCAACCTCCTCCACACCAGGGCACCCTAAAGGAGCTCCTAGCTAGTTTACTCCAGAAAGGTTAATGCTTGCTTCTTTTTACATCTTTGTAAGAAACGAAAAAATAGTTGCCAACTTCACTCTTAGCTGATCCTGAGATCGACAGATTTGTTGCAAATTGGATCCCACAGGGCTTCAAAGACTTCAAGGCCATCAAGGACATTGAGACATACTTCACTTTTGAGGGTTCTGACGAAACGAGTTCCCTCAATATTGAACTAAAACTCTAAACCAGAATACCTATGCACTCCCAGAGCAGACGGGCATGTTCAGTATATAGGAGGATTAACATAATTTACTCATGTTTCAGCTCGGGTGAGAAAATATCTCATTGTGCCTATCACAAACAATTAAGCATTTGTCAATTAAAATGTACAAAAGCAGATGGACATCCTAGCTTTGAGATATTTTGAGATATCCATGTGCAAAGTTTCTTTGCCAACGTATGAATCTGTTTAAAGTACTGAAACGGTGTTGGTGTAGATGAGATGAACTCAACTATCCCTTCATTTCAGCACATGGCAGCTGCCTTGTTTGCTGAAACTGGGCTTTAACCTAACCAAAACTTCTCATGCGTGCTGAAACTGTAAATAACCATGTGCTGGATTGGCCTTCGATATTGAGGAATATTCTGAGCAAGAGTGTTATGACATTCAGCCAGTCTCATAGATGGGATGGCATGGTCTTCATTTCTGGGAGGTGTGCAGGCTTAAATACTGTGGCAAGATGACGGATGCTGGGAATCGTGATTTTAGGAACTGTGTTTAGAGATAGCAGTTACATATATCCCAGATCAGCTTCTTGATCCAATAGGGTCTTCACTCGGAGCCACGAGTGGTTGCTTGGCTATTTCTTTTTCCAACTGAAGAATATTGATTACTGCTGTGGGAAGCAAAGATGTGCAGTTTTGAAAATGACTTCTTGTCACAGAGGAGGTAGTACTTGATTAGACCAGTTTCCTAAGAAAATATGACCCATGTGAACTGATAGTGACATGAGACTTCAGGATGACAGTGTTCCTCAAGAACTGAATAGTTGTCTGGAATATAGAAACATGGCCGGAAGTGGCAAATCCTCACCTGGAGATAACTCTGATGGCATTGAAGTTGACTACTAACACTGGGTGATTAGAAATGGGATCTGCAAAGATGTGGTCCAGGTAGGAAGATCATTTATTATCATTCAAGCCCAAGGTAAGAGTGCTGGTTTTCATCAACATATTTGTTTCCAACCTGTGTGTACAAATACACCATTCTTAAGTGAGAAAGGGTCTTCTGTTTGAAGAAAGCATGCAATCATGACTTTGATGACGTGTGATGCCATGTCTTTCTGCACAGTAGAAGATGAACAGAAAGTTAAAGGCATAGTTATGTCACCACTAAACAAATAGGTAGGGATATTTCTTGGAAGGATTCAGAAAAGATCGGACTCTTAGCCATTACAATAGAAACATTATATACACAAGACCCCAAAATTGAACTTGAACTATTGAGATAGACCAGTCTTCAAAACATGGAGAAATATGCAAAATGTAAAGAAACGCCAATACGCTACGGCCTCCACATATACTGCCAGTACTGGAAAAAGACAAGGAAAGAAAATAAAGACTGATGCAATTACAAAGTGATTGCAAACAGCTAACACAATTTCTACAAGTTTTAGAGGACGGCTTGGAAATGGGCCTAAGTTGCATTTATGAATTCATGAAGGACTAGGGTGTTATCCTGATAAACTTGACGGACCATCAAAGTCGGACTATGTGGTGATAAAAGGTTAGAATAGTGACATACGATAATGTATCCAGTTGCTCTTTCAGTCCCTAAAGACCATGTGAATGAAGAACCACGTAATTGTAGCCCTCCTGTCCTACGGGAAATAACTCAGATCGGTCATTTAGCCAGAGATGCCTCGAAACATTTCGCGATCCCCGTTTTATTTTTGTTTAAATCTCACAATTTTCCGTTCCCAAATGCTAACACGTGGTTTAGACAGACTACCACATGTGAAAGGTGACAGTGGCTTACCACTTAATAAAATAATCTTTCGGTTGCAATGATGTTTAAATCACCGAACAAAGCGGCGACTGGTGTGTGGATGCCAAGGCTGTGCGTGCAGCAGACTGCATCCGCGCGCTCAGCTTCGTTACAGTCACGTGACAACCACGTTCTCCCGATCTAAGTGACGTCTCCGCAACCAGACATCGCGCGTCGGCTTTCCGCAGCCATTTTATCACCAGAAGAATACGAAAACTAGGAAAATAAATACATTGGTATTGGAGGAGTAACAAAAAAGTCGCTCAATACCGTTTATCGATAGTGGCTTATACTGGAAACCCACCGAGGTTGAAACATCTCGGGCAACTGTAAGGGACCATCATTGGCTAGTTAGGCGTCATGCGATGAGAACCAGACAGTTACACATGGTTCACTTCGAATTGGTAAAATAAAGCGCAAGCACCGAGGCATGTGGTCAACTTAGTCTTGAAAGGTAGTTACCACATTAAATAACTGATCACGATGTTCACACTTTCTGCTTTGCCAAAGGCTACCGCAGCAGACGAGCGCATCACAGCAGATGTGAAAAGTTAGGCATAATCGCCGAATATTCGTTACAATGCTGCACGAACTCACATACTTCTCAAATGCTGCTGCAGAAACGTCGTTCCCTCTTCTCGAATTTCGTCTCGAGCGCAAACCGTTTGCGCAGGTGTCCCACGCGCCGTCCTCCAGCTCACGAATCCCCTCGCGTGGCTGTCTAGGCGGCCACGTGATTGGCTAAAGCGAGGGTTGTCGCGTGATCGCAGCCCTCGAGCGGGTCGGCCCCGCCTTGTGGCTGAGTGAGTGCGTTGAAGGGATATCACGGATCGAAAGTCCTTCTTTGAATTAGGGTGCAGTCGCCGTGGGGTGCTCTGCCCAAAACACAATGTAAGAGCAAAACTGGTGCATGTTAATTCCGGGTCCACGTAGCAGGGAGATAATCAAAGCATGCAAACATACGATCTTACTGGCTAGCACTGCACAGCCCCTAACGCTCGCGTGTAAATTGCGTGAAGTATATAATAAGGTTGGTTAATCTCAATAGACCGTCTTTAGTTTTTGGTACATTATGTTTTTTCCCCATCGTGGAAAAAAATACAAAATGTAGTAGTTTCTCCACATTGCTTATTTTTGTAACCGCGTGGATCATTGTTTTTAGCCTATTGGCGCTTTATCAAGTGGAATACTGTTTTGAAGATATATAGTCCCGTGTTTTAGAATGTGGATTTCCCCCTCTGTGGCAGGGTTTGTAATTAACTCGATGTGTACGCACCACCGGTTCAGACTTTAGTGCATGGATTACTCGTATCGATGGGAGCAGTTTAGAGGACTGAGCTCATCGGACCTAGGTCTGTAGTGTGAAAGCTGATTTCGGGACCGACATTTAAGTTCTGTTTTTTGTGAGTATTTTACTATTATGTCTTCCGCAATTCTTTTTTATGCTTTGTACTTGAATAGACCAATTCCCTTTAACTTACCTGTAATCTCCGAACACTGAATTTTCTAACTATGATTGAGAGATATTTATAAAGGTATAGTAAATATTTTCTAAATCCATGAATCCTTGAATACACATTCAACCTCTAACATTTCATTCGTTCTATCCTCCTGATCCAAACAATTGAGCTGTGGTGCCCAGCAAGACTGCGCTGTCCACCTACTAGTTAGTTGCTACAAATTCCCGCTGGAGAGGATAGCAAATCCTACTAGATGTAAGCTGATGACAGGTAGTTGTATGGGAAAATACACTGTAAAGCCAATCTATTAATGCCTTTGCAACATCTTCAGTTGACCGGGGAAGCATAAATTAGTGCACAGTGGGTCCAAAAGCAAGCTCCTATCTAGTGGGAGTTTTTATGTTTAAGTTGGAGAAATGGGACAAGCATTGCATAGAGGTTGAGTCCTTTCACCACTGATGTCCTGGAGCTGACCTACTGTGGTATGTGCAAACTAGGCGCCAAGTAACCCTTTCTGCGCTTGACTGTCAGCAAAGTGGAGGGGTCAATGGTTTTCTCAGGGAGGCAGTTTGGGGGTAGAGACTCGGAACTCAACAGTTATACAACAAGAAGGCCCTGATCCTACTCGATCTCTCTGCTGCGTTCGACACCGTCTCCCATCGCACACTCACCGCCAGACTCCACGACGCCGGCATACAGGGAACCGCCCTCAACTGGATCCACTCCTTCCTCACCGGCAGAACCCTTCCTCTCCAAACCCACGAAAATCAACTGCGAAGTACACCAGGGATCATCGCTCAGCCCTACGCTCTTCAACATCTACATGGACCCCCTCGCCGCCATCGTCAGACAGCACTGACTCAGCATAGTATCCTACGCCGACGACACCCAGCTCATCCTCTCCCTCACCAAGGACCCCGTCACCACCAGACTCAACTTACAGGAAGGAATGAAGGACGTCGCATCCTGGATGAGCAGCAGTTGCCTGAAGCTCAACTCGGAGAAGACAGAGGTCCTCGTCCTCAGCCCCTCGTCCTCTGCTTGGGACAACACCTGGTGGCCCACCGCCCTCGGCAGCCCCGCCACCCCCACGAACCATGTCTTAAACCTCGGCATCGTACTCGATCCCTCCCTCTCCATGACCCGTCGGGTCAACGCCGTCGCCTCCAGCTGTTTCAACACCCTCCGCATCCTCCGAAAGACCTTCAAATGGATCCCCCCCGAATCAAGGAAGACCGTCACCCACGCACTCATAACCAGCAGACTGGACTACGGAAACGCCCTCTACACCGGGATCAACAAGACTCTGCTCTGCAGACTCCAGACCGTACAGAACACCGCAGCCAGACTCGTCCTCGGCATCCCTCGACACAGACACATCACCCAGCACCTGCGTAACCTCCACTGGCTCTCCGTTGAGAAGAGAGTCACCTTCAAGGTATTCACCCACGCATACAAATGCCTCCACAACACCGGACCCCAATATCTCAACGAGAGGATCTCCTTCCACGTACCCAAGAGAAACCTCTGCTCCGCCGACCTCGCCCTCGCCGAAAACCCGTGCATCCGCAGAGCCAGAACAGGTGGAAGAGCCTTCTCCTACATCGCGGCCAAGACCTGGAACGAGCTTCCGATCGACATCAGACGCGCCCCCTCCCTGAACATCTTCAGGAAGATACTCAAGACCTGGCTCTTCGACTGAACGGAGCGGACTACCCCCACAGCGCCATGAGACCCCCACGGGTGAGTAGCGCGCTTACAATTCCCCTGATTGATTGATTGAAGAACAATGGTTCACTGACAGAATATCGAACAAAAAATATCGTGTGGACAGAATATCATGTCCAAAATATCGAGGACAAGAATATCGAGTAGGTAAGTGCAAATAGATAGGTATAAATTTACTATTCTTAACTCCAGATCTACGTACCTTGAAGATATATATATCGTCAAAGTACATATATGTGGAGTTATATATAGTAAAACTTTACTTACCCATAAGCAATGACCTTCACGATATTCTTGTCCTCGATATTTTTGACACGATATTGTGTCCGACGATATTTGTGCTCTTGATATTTTGTCCACCCACCAAGAACAATACATTCTATGTCAGGAACGGAGGCTTTGGATTATGCTTCTCTTTAATTTAGAAATCACAGCAGCCAATGAAACATTATTAAACTGAAAACTACACTTCCCATGAACCCCTGTAGTCCACTCTCTCCACCAGTCAGTGGGGTTATGTAACAGTATATATGCAAATGCCACCATAGTTCTTCCTCCTTTGCTGCTGCAGCAGCTGAGTTAAGTCATTTATTTTTACTTCCTTGATTCTGGTGTTTATTCGAAAGTTATCAGTATAATTATTTGTATTTTAGTGCCGACAGAGCGCTCGCGCTCTACAGGGCCATACTGCCCGATCAGCATTGCTGGTGCGGTGGAGAGGGAGCGGGACGAGCGATTCGCACCCTGTCAGAGCCTGTCCACTTTCTATTATTATGAAGCTCGCGCATGCCCGGGCAGCCGATATGGGGTAGTGACTGCCGATCGGCTCCCTGCCTCATGCTGTGTGGTCGGCTGTTTTTTGGTCCCAACGAACGCCCGACGGGCTGCATAAACGATTAAAGGGCAGTGCCCTAGGAGAGTTGGATGATTCCTGCACACCCTAGTTTTAGTGCATCTGGCAGGGGCAGTGGTTTGCCCTCATTTTGGTCATCCTTTGGAGGGAAAGCAGCCTTTACAACGCAGCCTTTACAACGCAACCGTTACAACGCATGCAGTTACATTGCATGCCGTTGCAACGAAAAAGGTGTGCAGCAGTGGGTAGAAGGGGTTGGATTTAACTCCAACACCTTCCCTACTGTTGCACACACTGGAGTGGGAATAGAAAATTAATCTATTCCAACTTCCAGCGCTCCCCCGACAGAAAGTCGGGGTAAAGTTTGGCGTTGCAACGGCATGCGATGTAATGGCATGCGTTGTAACGTCACATATCCCCTTTGGAGACCTTATTTACCCATCTGGCCTCCTTTACCCCTGGAACCTCTTCCACCCCTCCAGCGCAACAGAGTGGTGTACCACGCTGATGATGGAGAAGATAATGTGGAATATCCTGAGATACCCTTCGAACAGCATATGGAAGCGCTCGTAGTGGAGGCACTTGACACACAGGTGCCGGACTCCGTGAATCAAGCCTCGATAAAGGGTTTGCAGCCATTTACTCAGCCCTTGGCACACTACGGACGGCGTGAGTTGGTATGTTCTTCAGGGGGCCCTGTTAAACAGGTTACGGCTTTGCATGAGTCTGGCTTTGCCCGGGGTACTTCTTCTAAAGGCTCCTTGGCTGAAGTCCTTTCACAGATGGCGCACTCGGTCCTCCATGACAAGTATGGAAGTACAGATTCCTTTGAACTGACCAGGTTCTCCAGGAGCACCACCTTAGGCGGAGGCGTCTTCCTCTTCATCTTCCCCTTCGGATACTAAGAACCCCCAAAAAGATTTTGAACCAGCCGCCAAACACAAAGTGCGACACGTGTGGCCGGAAGTTTCCTCCAACAAACATTTGCTCTTTGATCCACAAGAGATTATGCATCCTCGTTCTACAGAATGGGTGCCCTGTGTAGAAGTGGCCCATCACATCCAAGATAATTTGCGACAGGACTTCGAGCATGAAGTGCACAGTACGTTGCGGTTTGCTCATGGCCATCCCTCCTAGGCAAAGTGGTGGATACACTAGAACTTGATCCTAACATGGCCACATTTCTCAAAAAATTTGCTAAAGGCCCCAAGAAGTATCTCAATAGGGCCTGGCGTGGGTATCAGGATAAACTCCTAGACATTTCTGGTCCTCTTACCAAAATCCTGGACCTGGCTGTGCAAGCAAAGGATAACCAGTTTCAGTTGGACCCTGGGGAGATCCTGGAATAGGCGCAGAGAGCATTGTGTTTATTAGGTAATGCCAGCTGTGCCTTATCTACAGAAAGGCATAAATCGGTGCCCATGTGCATTGATCCCCAACTCGCTGACCTAGCTTCCGCAGAGGCCGGCACACTGGCCAATGGCTTGCTATTTGGTGACAAGTTTGTGAAGGATTTGGGGAAGTATGTCTTGACATTTCCTGCTTTGGATAAAGCACAGTTTAGTAAGCAATTGGTCAAAGTAGCAGCAATTTATCAAAACGAGAAATAAATAACAGCATTCACAAACACCAATCTTGCATAGTCTGCAGTAAATGCAATTTTTATTTTTTTAAGAAAATAATATTCATTTTAGTTTTAGGCAACACAGTTGCTCTTGCATGTAGATTAAATTAACGTATTTTGAAAACAAAGTGCTCAAGTGTTTGAAAAGGAAGGGTCAGGGTATATGGGGAACTAAGTGAGTGAGTGAAGGTCGCCGACAGGGGAAAGGTGATGTGACATATATACATCAAATTTTCATGGTGAGACCAATCCGGCCTATCATAGGTCAATAGTTCCAGTTAAGACACATAGCATTAATGGACACTGATAATTGATTTCAGTCGTCAAGGCTTGTGCATTTGTAGTAGTCAACGTTTCGACCCCTGGGATGTTCAAAGGTGATTCAAGCCTTATACTGGGGTCTTCTTAAGGACTTGTATGAACAGGGAGCACCTAAAAGTAATGGGATACTACGTGTTACGGGGGTGGATTAAAACGGTTGGTAGTGAATGCTTAAACTGGAAGGTAAAAATTACCTAATCAGGCCTGCAGCACGTTAAATCCGGCTGGGCAATCAAGGAGAGTGGGCTCAACAGAGCTCCTAGACAAAGAGAAGACACAGAATCAAAAATGCAAGCTGTTCCAACAAGTGGAGACAGCCACTGTCTAACCCAGTATGATATGTCACTCACTGAATTCTGGGAAAATGCGGCCAAACGTGTGCGCACGGGCATTTAGTATTCACACTGTGGGTCAAATGATCCCTCGCAGTGACAGGGTAAATCTATCAAATAAAGAAAAAAGAAGGCAATGGGGTGGTTCCTAAAGAGCACGAATAAAAACAGCAAATGAAGGAATTACTCGTTGAATAACAAAGCTGGCAAATTGTCGTCTTATTACAGCGAAGGTAAGGTGAAGCCACTTGCTGCAAACAACAACGTGAGAAATATAAGAATGAGCGTCTGTAACCTAGTAAATACTGCCAGGCTCAAAGCTCTCACTGCGTTGTGAAAAACGGGTGCATGTGTCACCAAATTAAGACCCATTAGTACTCGCCATCAGAAATGCAGAATAGAACGATAATCGCCTTAGCTAATGGGGACCTACAACCGCTACAATAGCGGCGAAGTCACGTACCTTGCAGTTACTCGTACGGCTCCGAAACTCCAGAAGAGACTGAGCCGCAGCTCTCACACTCCGGATATAACCGGCGCGATCGGTGGCGTGCACGGGAAGTGCAGCCTCTGGATGCCAGCACTTAGTCATACGTGAAATATGGAAACCTGTCAAAGGATGACGCGCTGTCAAGCGCAGGTCAGTGGCCTACCAGGGATAAGGAAGCTGGGAATACTGATCAGCTAAAGAGTCAATGTGTGTTACATAACACTGGCATAATATTGTCGATTTGAAAGTCAGTGTTGAAAAACAAAAAGTACAATACACACAGATTAAATATTACATATAATACAGTGTTGTGATTTACAATAATGACATAATGATAAGAGGCATATTGGTGCTGTCATATGTGCTCTCGTTGTACCTTGTATTAGGTTGTTGTCAATTTACACATTAGTGTCATTTATAAAGCGGGGTATTAACCAAGTAGGATGTCTTATTGGGCGGGAGCTTCCCACAGATGGAATGTCTTAACTCAGCCCCACAGTACAGAGTGTGCTAAACCTTTTGCAGTGGGTCACAATGACTTTGCAGGTGAGAGGTCAATGATACCAGGTTGATGCACATTATTCAATGTTGAGAATAGGCAATTAAGCATTTGTGCCATCAAGTTCGTTAAGGCCATTGCTCATGGTATCCATAGTATACATCCATTTACATTCTCTCACATTTAAAATAGAGCTAATGTCACCGCCCCTTTCTGGACCTGGCTGTACAAGCAAAGGATAATCAGTCCCAGTTGGACCCTGGGGAGATCCTGGAATAGGCGCAGAGAGCATTGTGTTTATTAGGTAATGCCAGCTGTGCCTTATCTACAGAAAGGCATAAATCGGTGCCCATGTGCATTGATCCCCAACTCGCTGACCTAGCTTCCGCAGAGGCCGACACACTGGCCAATGGCTTGCTATTTGGTGACAAGTTCGTGAAGGATTTGGGGAAGTATGTCTTGACATTTCCTGCTTTGGATAAAGCACAGTCATCTTTGAAGAAGGAACTGAATAGAAAGCACTGTATAACTGAATATTTTTTTTAAACTGGATTTATAAGTGTTTCAATACCCTGTGGAATTCATAGCTCCTTTAAGACTGTGCTTAGATGTGTGTAGAGGATACATGGAGTGGTTGATTTGAAAGATAAGTGAATCCAAAGGGAACTATATACTAGACTGTTAAGTTTTTTCCATTCAGGCCATCTTTCTGGGTCCCCTCCATTACCAGGCCCTTCAATGGTTGAAAATTCTACACCTTCGCAAGGGTCTGACTTATACCGAGCAGATATCCTTGTCTGAGGAGGTCAAGACGGAGATGTCTTTGTGGCTGGAGCTCATGGATGCCTGGAACGGCAGGGCTATTTTTGCCTCAGTCCCGAGCTGATGATCGAATCGGATGCCAGCCCCTGGGGTTGTGGAGCCCGTTGCGGTTCCGTAGAGACGGGGGGGTGCAGGTGGTCCTGGGAGGAACTCTCCCTCCACATCAATTGTCTGGAGTTACTGGCGGGCTCCTTTGCGGTCCGTTCCTCGTCACAACACAAAACGAGCTGTTGTATTTTATTGAGGATGGTCAATGTATCTGCAGTCTGATGCATCAGTTGCCTGGGCAGGACAAGTTCACTCCTTCTGGTGGAGATTGGCAAAGACTTTTGGCATTATTACCTCCAGCATCAGATATCAGTAACAGCGGAATACATTCCAGGCAGGTCCAATGTGAGAGCAAATTTGGAATTCCCGATTTCTCCGCAATGCCAGCGATTGGAGACTGCATCCGCAGGTTTTTCACCTCTTGAACCTGCGTCTGGGTCCCTGCATAGTGGCCTCAATGTGCAACTCCCGCTCTTTTACAGTTGGAGGCCGGATCCTCGAGCACTGAGCTCGGATGCTTTTCTCCAAGACTGGTCGATGGGTCTGTTCTATGCTTTCCCGCCATTTTGGATGATCCAGAAGGTGCTGTCACAGGTGAGCAGACAGGCAGCAGAATAGGTTCTGGTTACACCTCATTGGAAAGCCCAGTAGTGGTTTCCAGTGGTGATGGAGGTATTCTGCACCATTCCAATTCGATTGCAAACCTGCCCGGACCTTCTGGCGGATCCGGCAGGCCTTCATCATCCGCTAGTGACTCAGGGACTGTTGTGCCTTATGGTGTGGTGACTTTCAGGCGACGTTGGCAAATGCCAGGAGTTTCACCAGATGCACTGTTCTTATCCCAATCTTTAGCTCCCTCTACACACAAGTGTTATGAATCCACCTGGCGTCACTGGTTTTCTTGGTGCGGTGAACGGGATGTGAATCCCGTGGGATCTGGTATCTATATCATTGTGAATTTTCTTTCAGATCTTGCTACACAAGGCTTGGCATATAGGACGGTGAATAATTTCCGTTCTGACATTTCTGTGGGTCATCTTGATCTGAATGGTAAACTTGTGGGGGAACGTCCCCGCAACCAAAGTACTCCACTTTATGGGATGTAGATGTGGTCTTACGTTTCCTCAGAGCCTGGCCAGCTAACGAAGATCTTTCGCGTAAACAATTGTCAGCAAAACTTACTCTACTTCTGTGTCTTATTTCCTGCAGAAGGGTTTCGGATGTTCGAGCCTTGGATTTACCAGGTAGAGTGTTTACTCCCTCAGGGGTGTCTTTTTCCACTTCTAAACGTACTAAAACTGACTCAAGATGTATTGTTTATCCTGCCTTTCCTCATCACCACAAGTTATGTGTGGTTAAATGTATGAAATGTTATGAGGAACATACTCGTGAGTTACGAACTGATCATACAAGACAGTTAACTTATTTCATTGCAGAAACCTTTCTGCCCTGTCACTTCTGCAACTTTGGCTCAGTGGGTCAGGTGGATTTTGGCTGAAGCTGGGATTTATGTATCCCACTTCGGAGCACAGTCTGTGCGTGGAGCTATGGCCTCCAAAGCTTTTTCCACCGGTTCTCGTCTTAAGGACATTATGGCTGCAGCTGACTTGTCCTCTGATTCCACTTTTAAAGTATTTTGCCATAAATCAGTAGTGGATGTTGCATCTAATATTGTACTAAGAAAAAAATGGGGGTGGGGGGTGTCCTAGCCGTCACATTCAAATGCTGCTAAGCCAATTTAACAGACTAAAGGCCATCAATTCAATTGATATGGGCTTGGAGTATTTATTTGCTACTTCGTTCTGTATAGTTTACTCCACATTTAATCATGGGTCAGGTAAGTGCGGATACGTTTCAGTCAAGAGCAAATTTTATCAAGGATAAAAAATAAAGTTGTATCAGCACCTATGGTGAACCACTTCATTGACTCCAATCACCACGAACTTGAGTTTAAATGGACTGTGCTATCAGTCATTAAACCATCACCAAGAGGGGGTGACGCTGAGGCTTCACTGTTAAGAAAAGAAGCCTACATGATAGCTCGCTTCAATAGTATCACCAGAGGACTGAATGAAATGTCAGAAATGGGTAAATGCTAAAACAGTTCCAGTCCAGGTTTTGCATTTCCAGTTTGCACCATGAATCAAATAATCTTTGGAACCATGTATATTTTTTAATACCTTTGTACACACAAACATTTAAAAAGATATATATGTTCTATCCCTTAGATTATGATTTACTTAGAGCACAGCTCATTTTCAATAGCTTCACAAACTCACTTAACCATAATGCAACGGGATCAGGTCACTCTTTAACTTCCTGTGACCTGGAAGCATTCTCGAGAGAGAAACTGGGAATGAGACACCATTAGATGACCTTCACAGCCGATTGCAAGTAAGACTATGCAAACTTTTAATACACGGGCGCGCTAAATTCTTTTTATAGAATAAGACACAGGCTGACACGTCCTTTTCTGTTTACACAGAGAGACACGATGCAGTCCGTTTGTGTGCGAACTTTAAAGGAAGCAACTCTTTTTACCGCTTTGTGAAATTTGCAGCGGAGCGGCGCTGTTCAAGCTATATGTTCAGCTATTGAACCGACTGAGAGCTGAAAGGAAGCATCAAAGAAAACATCGCTGGCATGGCGAAAGTAAGTGTTGCCTTTAGCCCACAAAGCTACAATGTATCTATTTAGATACTCTATTGATGTAGCACTCATTTCTGTTTATAGGTCATCAAACCAAAGTACAACTAGGTTTCCATTTAACCGACAGCAAGCATTATTATACCTTTTGTAAAAGCCCCGCCCGTCTGGCGCAAGTAAGTGCCTTTTCTTGTTCCTTCAGTTACAAAATATTTACATTTACCGAACCATGTGCATGACTGATGGTGGATCCGTTCTCATTTTAGATCGTGCCATCCACATTTTAACCTGCCTCTTCTCGCCTGCAACGTGCACATTTATTTCTCTATTCAATCAGGTACTTTTGAGAAATCGCCACATAATTTGAGTAATTGGGAAGTTTAGAGTCCCTCCTCATGTATAATTCATACCCCCTTTTTGTTTCTTAGATAAACCAGTCCACGCCCTGAAGAGAATCCCACAAACCACCTTGGGAATCGAAACGCGTCGGCATTACACAACGCGGGGACTTTCGCTTTTAATTAGGTTTCCCCCAGTAGAAATGTTATTTGAATTGTCTCACTACGAGGCCTAATGTCTCTTTTCCCCGTGGGTAGCAGCTTCTTGAATTTGTTACACAACGTGGATTCTAAAGGTTGTCCTAGTAGCTGCTCCGTTTGTGAACTAAGACTGGTAATATAATGTTTAGATAATTGTTGTTATATATCACGCTTCATGTATTGTTTGTTACATCACATTACTTCATCACAAAGTCTGTATGTCTTTGTTTTATTTGTTGCCTTGATATGTATAATTTGCTCTAATTTGCTCTTGACTGAAACATATCCGCACTTACCTGACCCATGATTAAATGTGGAGTAAAGTGTACAGAACAAAGTAGCAAATAAATGCTTTAAGCCCATATCAATTGAATTGATGGCCTTTAGTCTGTTAAATTGGTTTAGCAGCATTTGAATGTGATGGCTAGGCCCCCCCACCCCTTTTTTCTTAGTTCACTACGGCCCTGTCCAGCCGCCTAGGGCCAAACCCCTTGTTGCTATTGCAGCTAATATTGTGGCACAACTTTAAACTAGCATAATTCTGAAGCCTCCGTTCCTGACATAGAATGAAAAAAAATTCTAGCTATTGCATCAAGAATTTTCAATTCTATTAAGGACACGGAAGGGAGGATTATCCCACCCATTGGTTACATAAGCAAATGTCTGACTTATGTTATTATTGGGATGTCATGTTTTTCCTGCCCTTGAAGCTTTATATGTGATGGGCAGATGCTGTGCAACTGCTGTTGTTTTCTTTTCAGGTCCAGATACTAAAGCAACCTGAAGCGGCTTGACTGATGGCATCGAGTGACTCTGGTTCACGGAGAACAAGAGTTCCCTTTGACTGTTTGTATGGTTTACGCGGTTTGCGTAGGAGTCTTGGCTCAACGATGGGTCTGGTTGGAGTTTGGTTCAATGACTTATGGAGATTATAGACAAAGAAAGAGGACGAACTATGGTGGCATTCAAGTATATACTGTTACTGTTACAGGCGCTAGCAACAAGCGCGCTGTCAAACGCAGTCGGTGCGATCCTTTCGTTCCCAGCGTAGAGCCGCTACCGCTGAGAACTACAACTCCCATGAGGCCTAGCACATTACGTACGACGTGGCAAGAGACGGCCCATAAGGATGCAGCGGAACTAGGATCAGCGTCGGAAATTCTCACCGCCGAGACAGCTGTGTACTTGGTTTCAGGGGGGAGAGGTCTGGTAAGGGTGCTCCGCACCAACTCTCTCTCGTTGTCCGTGTTTGGAGTCTCTCCCTTCCCCGTTAGTGAGCAATCCGCTCGTGCAGAGGAAGGATAGCGTCCCTGGGATTTCGCCCGGCGCTGTTGCTGTGTATCGCGTCCTCCGTTGGGTGAGCTTGCTGCTCGTGCGGAGCTCGGGTTTAAGTCCTTTATGGGATACCCGGCAGTGTCGACTGGAGCTGGTATAGTTACCGGTTCTAGGTTGCTCTAGGAGGCATCACAGACTAGCAGCCTGTACCTGAGCGTGAACTTCAGTGCGTGTGATAGAGCGGATTCTTCACTGCAAAGTCACGTCACAGGGTTTTATCACACCCTTTTGTTTTCATGTGCACATCGTTTGGATTCTTATCATTTGGTGAAGTAACCATATTTGGAATACAACTCAGTATCATTATTAATTGCATGGATGTTTGTGTACTAACAAAGTCCATAATCGTGTGTTATTCTGGCTCTGTTTAACAGGGGTATTAGGAGTGGTATGGGACTACGCTCTATCCCTGTGATGTAAGCTGGAGCACAGAAAAGGGTATGTTTCTCCTCTGTAACAATGATGTAGTATTGTAGCTACCTTTAGGACATACATTACCAGAACGTGATTCATACCTAATGTGTGTTTTCCTTTATGTTATTCCTATTTATTTACAGCCCTAACACTTCAAGCGGTGTTACCACACCGAAGACACATCATTAGTTGAAGTATCTTCTTCCCCAGGTGTCGTTCTTTTATGTTACAGGTATATGACGGGGGCGCTAGTTCATATACAGTCAGTTACTCGTATGCATTCCATGACTATGGTTATAACGTATATCTGATTGTGGTTTCTGTTTCAGGTCTCCCTCCCTGCTGATCCCTTCCTTTCCTTCCCCCACTTGATCCTCCCACTGACCTGTGCCACAACGGCTATTAGGCTTGGGTAGGTCAGGAGGTGGACCATTCTGAGCATCAAACCGATCCTGAGGACATCCCAACTTAACAGTTACATGACCCCAGTGATTGGTGGAGAGAGTGGGCTACAGTGGTTCATGGGAAGTGTAGTTTTCAATTTAATAATGTTTCATTGGCTGCTGTGATTTTTGATGTAAAGAAAGAGAAGCATAATCCTTGCCTCCATGTCCTTAATAGAATTGAAAATTCTTGACGCGATAGCTAGAATTCTTTTTATCCTGCCCAGCCCATTGCTTTTCTTTATAGAAAAAGAGAACTGCATTTACTACACACCAACATATTATGGGAACCTCCCCACACAACATTGGCGTCTAGTGTGAGAATGTTCTCGTTGCCAGACTGGTCCCTAAGGTAGAGTACAGAGTACCGTCCCACCTGGGGGCACCTGATAGTTTCACCATCTGTATACTGAACGACACCTGTTCTAGGCGCCTCAGGTGATCCCCCCCACAAATTGCTAAAGATGGCGATAATATCAAGATGATAGAATGTAGTTCAGCAAGCGCTGAAAAGTGGCAGAAACATTCTTAAGCCCAAAAGAGATATCCTTGAACTAGTGAAAGTCCTGCAGACTTTTTGGTGGCACTAGGTGCCAATTCAATCTGCCAATACCTACTGGTCAGTGCAAAGGTGCTCAAGAAGCATACAGCACCCAGCCTGTACACCACTTCATAAGCTTGGGGATCTGATTACATCTGTCTTGGCCACTTCATTGAGAGGCTTCACTGCAGGGCAGTTGGCCTTTGTTTAGGAACCAGTACCGCTGGGCTGGCCTATGGACTACGGAAATGCTAAACCAATCCCAGATTCAAAATCTTGATGGTCTGCTTTGATGCACTCTTTGACCCGATCTGACATCCCTTATGTCTTTTTCTAAACTGCCAAGCTCTCTCCTGTGTCTGTGTCATGAACAGAGACTGGTGTCAACCATGTGGTCAGTGGGAAGAGATATTTACATTTTGACCTAGCCTCACAGTAATCTAGTGTGTGCGCAGAGGCCTAGACCTACCCATTTATATGAGTGATGACCTGTAACCTGGAGGGTTACACCAAGTGTGCTGCCATTGAGCTGACAATGTCATGGGTTGAATACATATAGCCAAGTGTATGTGGTGTGTGTTTGTGTATGTTGCCTGCATGGCACCTGCTTTGTGTGGATGAGTGAGCCAGAGTAACCGAGGCCTGTGAGATTCATTTTGGATGTCTCAGGCCTGGCCTTATGCACAACACCATGGTGAGGTTGTTTTCCCAGACAATGGAAGTGTATTGCTGACATTCATGAACATAAAGGAGGAGATTTAGACACTCAAGTGGGGACAGAGGAGACAATGCTCCTTTAGTAATTATATTATGCCTTTTTGACAGGATCTGCTGACTTGTCTTCCTGTAGCACTGCCATTTAATAGATGTAGGGGTGAAGGATGGAGCTTCAGTTTCTGTTGTTCAAAGTGAAATGGACCCCTTTAGTGAGGTCAGCATTCAGCAGGCAATGTCAGCCAAGTACAGAATGCGCACTCCTCTTTGTGCCTCTATTGTGGGTGTTCCAGGCTTAAGACTAACCTGGTGTGATGAGAATCACACAGTATAAAAGGGGTGTCTGGAGAGCAGCCTGGAAAGGACAACTGAAAGGAAAACCACCATAAACCAGTTCTGCAAGTGCAGACTGTGGATCCATATCTCCTGTCTATTTTATATGAAAGAGGGAGCCACTGATCCACTTGTTCTTCCAGTTCCAAGTTCTCTCTGATCAATGGAATTGAGTGTTTTGCAGAATACTTAGAGGACTGATGTGCAACCAGACCTTGTGTCTGCCTGAATGCCAGCTTCCCAAAGGTGAGGGGACATTACCTGAAGTCTTGCCTTGCTGAAAGTAGCTGTTCATCTGACCTGAGGTGCCATGGGGAAAGAGAATGCAAACCCTGCAGGAAGTGTGACTGTCTAGGAAGAGCCAGAAGCAGCAAGACCCTGGTGGTGTTTACCAGAGGAAGGATGGCCGAGAGCGGTCTGCATGCCCCAAGTGTTGGTGTCTGAGTGGTGATTCCAATCAGAAATCATGGCTGTTTGTCCCACTATGACCAAAAAGTGCGACTTTGGCTCATCCCATGCCTCAGTGACCAGTGGCTCTTACCATGCTGCTGTGACCAGAGAAATGCAAGCATGGCTCATCCCATGCCCCAAGACCAAGAAGTGTGACTGCGGTTCCTCCCTTGTTACCGTGACCGAGAAACTAGCACTACCCACTTGCGCTTTCACACCACAATCAACACCCAGAAGCTGACAAGAAGGCAAACGTAACCAGACCAGCTCTGTGGGCCCACCATGACTCCAGGTTCTCTTAAATTCCTGGCCTGACAGCCTCCAACATTGGCTCCTGCTGCCGCCCCATCCATACCGCAGCCTCACCAGAGGTGAAGGATGTCTGGTCTGATTGGAAAGCGCACTCTCTCCCAGACTGGTGAGAAGACTGCTCATTGAGGCTGAGTGACTGCAGGCAGCGTTTGGGAACTTCAGAGACCCGCATCGAAGTGAGATACCACAGACTAATGAGAAGTGTGAGGGCATTAAACATACTTGGGAGGGAGCGGGTGGGGATAATCTGCTCCTGAACCTTGATTCATGCTAATCGAGACATTCTTACCCAGAGGAAAGAACAGCCTAGTTTAGAGAAGGAGTGGATAGCTGATTGAGGTACATTAGTCCCAGAGCTGAGATCACTAAATCGTGACTTGTTAGTATCTAGTATTTTGTTGTGCGTAATAAAGTACTTTTATTAAGTAAAGCACCAAGTTGGACAATCAGTTGTTGCACTTCTGGGTGCTTGTTGAGTTCTGAGCTTCAGCACCCCCACACTACCTCCCTGAGAAGCCTGTGACTCCCCGCCATTGCTACCACATAGTCAAGTGCTTAAGGATTTGTACTTGGCCCAGTTTGTAGAACCACAGTAGGACGGCCCCTAAGACTTCCAAGGCAAATAACACAAACACTAACGGTTTAGGCTTAGTGGCCCCTGCATACCCTCTGGGTCCCCGAAAAGAGTCTGACATCAGGTTAGGGGCAAGTTTCAACCCTTCCACAAGCCATCCTTCTCATCACTGTGTATCAGGTGTGAAGTGACTAATTGTGCTCTTCCTCATCTGATATGGCCAGTACGTTCACTATAATATCTCTCCAGCGGTGTAGCTTCAATTGACTCACATGGAGCACCTTCCTGGGATCCCCTGTGGCACCTGTAATCGCCAAGTAGTTCACATTAGAAGCCTGCACTACTTCAAATTTACTTCACCATCAACACCTTCTGACTCTTAGCACCGTATCAGTATTGCTTTTTGGCCCTACCAGTCCTCCAGCTCTTGGCTAGCCTACATATTTTTATTTGCCAGAACCTTGTATTGCACCATCAGCTTCCTGAGGCCAATCACATAGTCGGTCACATACTTCATGATTGATTCAGGAATTTCTTTCCAACTGTCTGTAACTAGGGCGAGTGGACCACAAATTGGATGCTGAAACAGAAGTTCAAAGGGACTTAACCCTACTCACTTTTGTGGGCTTTCTCTGTAGGTGAGCAGGAGGATACCGTCTGTAGTCATCGTGCACTTTACAAATTCACATAACATGTCAGAAGATCGCACTTCTGCCTGAGATTCTCTGGTACAGTTCCTTTCATGTTCTTATGGGGCTTGTTAAAATGCTCCACTAAACCAGTACTCTGTGGGAGATATAGTGGAGAAGTGGCCACACGACCTTCCTTCCACGTCTCTCATATATGATGAGATGAAATTTGTTTCTCTGTCAGAGATCACTGTCTTGGGAAATCCATCTTGTGAAAAGATCTCTTAAGAGCGCCCTCGTAAATACCTTAGCAGTTGCACTTCACAGAGGTGTCACCTCAAGATTCCTGATGGCTGATACACTACAACTAAGATGTACTTGTTTCTTGATGCTAGTGTGGTGGTGGATTAAACAGACAAACTATGTCAATGTCCACCTGCTTAAACAATACACCTACTACAAGCAGCGGCACCAATGGCGTCTTGACCTCATCTCCTATCTTACCACTAAAGTTGAACAAGTCCTTTCATATTCCTAGCCAGTAAAATAACGGATCCAACCAGTCTTGGGTCTTTTTGATGCTCAAGAGTGCTGCTAACTGAACGTCATAATCTAGTCATAACAGGAAACTCCTGTTCACTAGAGAAGCCACTCATCTCTTGCTAGTCCATGGGTCAGAATTTAGGGACTTGCTGTGAAACATTCCACTGTTTCAGCCAACATAATGCTTTCTAATTACTCCCTTGCTGATTTGTTCCTTCGCTTCTTTCTGAAGTTCCACAAATGTAGGGCAGTCAACTTGTAAGTGCTCCATGGTAGCTCATTCAGCTACTAACAAACCTTGCAATTCTGGCAGTAATCGAGACTCACATGGTCCTCTCGAGGGGCTTCATCCTCCTGGAGCAGGGGCGATGGGCACCATAGTCTGTGCTTTCTCAGAATCTTCCCTGCTGGGTAAATGTCCTTCAGGGCATCTGATCCCTCCCAAATGTGCACAGTTGCTAGGTACAGTGCAATGGGATTCTCTCAGTTCCCCGCTCCCACAGCTAATGCATTGCTTATCATAGCAACGGCTGGTACAGTATCTTTTACTTCACTGTCTCTCTTGTAAAGCTTCTCCTTGTGACACCTACTACAAGTCACCACATTTCACATGGCGCACACTTGTTTCCCTTCCTTTTGCTCTAATCTAGGCATCCAATTCGGTTTTGGCCTGTGTCGAGTCCTGGATGCTTGGGAATTACCCTAGCCCTTCCCTTCTGGTTTTGAACCTGTCTGAAGTGGGTACTTCTCTCCCTCCCTTTTGCATAGCAATATGCAGCTCCAGCCCCCTTGTTAGACCTGTAACCTAATCACTTGTCAGTCAACACAGCAAGCTTCTCAGAATCCTTCTCGGTCAAATCAGACCGGTATTGCCTGAGGGTGTTAGAGCACTCCTCTCTTAGTCACTATTTCACCATAAATAGGTTAAGGACATGATAGTTCCATCCCTTTCACCCACTCATTCCAGTCACACAACACACCATGAATCCGGGTCTCAAATGGACCACCACTCTCTTGCTTTCCTTGAACCGAATCTAGCTTCATCCTATCCCATCTGATCAAAGCTTTCATCATTCACTCGTAATTTATATTAGCCACAAGCATTCTTCCAGTGACAACCATCTCTTCAAAAGGTAAGTGGCTCATCAGAGCAGCTGCTTTAGGAATATCATTAAAGACTTGTGCATTCCAAGCAAACTTAAATCTCACAAACCAATACAAAATATCTGTGCCTTACCCATACATCTGCAAAAGCTCTTGGAATCTCTGCAAGAAATTCTACAGAGCTAGAGGGGAAATTGCCATTCCGAAACATCCTTTTCTGCTGCACTCTTAAACTTCTCCATGTCTGAGGCTATCCTCTCCCTCGCTTTCTCCAACTCATTTTCCTGATGTGTTTAGCTTAAGGATTGCACACTTGAGAATCTTGAGCACGAGGCCCACAGAAAATAGCAGCACAAAGCGGTGGTACAGGCAGGCTGCCCTGCCTCCTTCTCCCTGTGTTGGAATGCAGAAGCTCTGACAAAACAACAGCACAGACCAAGGTGGTCCGCCCACCCAATCAGCTAGGAGACTTGCCACCATTGGCAGGTGCAGGCCCTCCTGGCAGAGTCAGAAAAAGTCATAAGTATCGCGGTCGCTCTGGTGGTAATGCTCTTATACTGTCTTCGCTGCAGGCATACAAAGCTTGGTCAGAAGACTTCCTGGGATAATGCAGTCCCACTCCAAGACTTAGGTCAGCGCTGGTTACTTTCCATTGATTAATTTGGCTCTTCTAGGGTGTCCCACACTTTGGGCACAGTGGCTGGGCTTCTCCTCTTCAGGCATTCCTTCCCTTCTCTCAGCATGCGAGACATGCTTTCAGGCACTAGGCAAACCCACTACTCTTTGAGCAAGATGGCACATACTTCAGGTGATGTCCCCATACCTCTTGGAGACTGGCTAGCAAGGACACCAGCCCTGAATCTCAGTAGTTCTTTGAGTACTCTGCAGAGCATTTCCTCTATTGGTTATGGAAAAACTGGATCTGGAACCAGGTGGGATAGTGTGGTTCCTGCTCTTTTAGTCTTTTTCGAGATCGGGGATGTTGATTCCACTGTCTTTATTTGGAACCATATTGAAGTGATTCACTTTTTTAAAGTACCTCCTCCTTCGGCATAGCAGAGACAGTCTTTATATAAGGTCATGGCTCTCACAGCCAGTAGTGACAATGCAGTCTCCAAACTGGAGCACCCAAAACATAAACACAATGAAGTGTGAATACGCTGCAGCTGACTGTTATTAGCCTTCTGATGTAGCACTGTGGGGTGAAACAAGTGGATAGGTCTTGCTTAGAAGATTCATTGGGCACAACAAAAGGGGAACGCCTTCGCGCACCTACCACACAAAGGTCACTGCTGCATTTCTAAAGCAGCCCTTTCTCCTTCATCGAACACTTCAGTTTCTGAGGCTGCCATCCTGTCTTTTATTCTAGAATGTGAACAATATACTATCGCTGTCTGTGTAGCACACCCCCATCAAATGGATCCCATTGGTCTCTGCAACCATACACTCACATTAACCATGGTGTCCTGCTACCAGTCATCATACATACAACATGCACTTGACGCATGCAAGAAGATGTCAGCGCAGGGTCTGGGCCTTACATTCAATCTGAGTTTTCGAGTGGGGCCTGTAGGCACCATACCCATACCTAAAGAGGAAAATTACCTTTTTCAGCATTATCAATCACAAAAATAGGACTCTGCCTCCATTGACTAATGTATATGCCCTAGGACATGGGGTGTTTGGGGTGCCCCTGCAGACCCTGGGCCTCATTGTCAGTTACAAGGCCTAGGCCTCAGCTTGCATACAGGATTATCGTGCGCTGGGCCAGAAATTTCAACATACCAACTAACCTAAGTGGGCTCTCTCAGGGTAGGGGTGTATATCTGTATTACCATTCATGGGAACATTCCAATCTCAGTAGACCCGAGCCGCCATCACACCACCTTCCTGGGGTTGGGTTGGGCCAAGTAAGATATAGGCATCCTGAGTCCTGGGAAAGGAGCAGCAAGTGTAGAGCCTCTAGCTGTGTTTGTATATGATTCTGCTCACTAGTGTTGAAGGCAGAAAAAAGTACACCTCACTACCAACTATAATATTTCTATAGAGGACTGGACTAGTGGGCACCTAATCAATCAGCAAACATATGATGTTATGGTAACCTGATATAACCATTTAACAGAACAAGGCATGTACATGTCCATAGTACTTATTTCCTTGAGTTCTTCATCTCTCATTCAATGTCTTAAATATAGATTATGATCTCAAAGTTTCAGCAATATCCAATTCTATGCCTTGATCAGATTAATAGATCATATGACTGATGCAGTGGTATTCCAAATTGTGCTCATAGACGTCTTTGTAAATACATAACATTTCATGAATTTAATTTAATTCCTCCACTAACTTTATTTAAATTAGTCCATCCATCATATTTGATTAATATCCTAAAATCCCCAAATCAATTCACATTTTTCTGATTTATACACAAAAAACTATGCCCAATTGATTCACAGTTATTTAAAAAAAGTTCCTACCACATATAAAATGTTTATTATATACAGATTATTTATAACAAACTTGTTTATATCACATACAACATTGTAGCTCATTTTAACTTTATTTTATTCCTCCAATTGCTTTAATAATGTCAAATAATACTAAACTGTCTGTGCTCGCCTTGCTGTCCAAATGGAGTTACGATGTGCAGCCATCTTGAAATAACCAGCTTAGGTGCTTTATCGCTCTCCACCAGCCCAAAAAACAAAAAGTCCCACTGAACCATCACCACATAATTCAGTCAGACCCTATTTTGAACTGTATAATAAAAAGTATATATCCCAAAGCAAAGTGGTCTCAAACACAGCGCGCTCTTTCTGCTGGTGCAGGTGTCGGGGACTGACCATTTCCCACAGTTTCATGTTAAAGCAAAGAAAAAAGCACCTCACTCCAGAGAGGCACACAAGGCCCAAGTCTTTATTACTTGTCGTTATTACTTGTCGTTAGCATGTTATCCAATTGTGACACCACCAACGTGCTTCGACTAACGTCTTGTTTACGGTGGTTTACAAACAATGAGTTCATAATTGATTAATTTATACTCCAAAGCATCAGAAAGCATTGTGGGATTTGTAGTCCACTATTTTTTACAAACATTTAGTAAACAAAGCGGTTATTTGGCATGACTGATGTTTCAAAGAGCAGTATGAAATTTTCTTGTTAGTTTAAGGGTCTTTTAACCTCAGAGTAATGCACCTTATAGATATCTCATTGTTTTAAATCAATATCACTACAAAGTGCTTAAAAATAATCTGTTACCCCATGGGTGGACTACAGACACCGATAGAGAAGACAGTGGGGATTGGGGTGGAGCAGGGATCTCAAGATGCAAGGCTACGGCACTTTGGAATGCTATTGTTCGAAATTTGTGCCCATTTATTGTACGAATTTTCTCCCACCGGAGCTAATGTATTGCACCTCTGTTCATATAACCATTTGTAACGGTGTACTAAGCGACTGTTCAATAAAAAGAATTATTAAAAAAAAAATCTGTTAATTATACTCTGAGCGTGCATGTTTTTATAGTCACTGTCCTGTTTTTTCCATACAGGCATCCACAATTTAAATTTTAATGCCCTTCATTTCCTCATAACTCATTTTTTCCAGTTCTCACTTCAACTCACTGATTCCGATTAAAAACAGTTCCATAGTGTGCCTCCCGGGCCCATATGTAATGGACTTTTCCATCAGTATACAGACCGCATCGATACCACTATCCAAGGACAAGCATTTACCAATCCATCAACAAAGCTTGCCAAAGCTTTCAAGCTACAGAGTTTTCACATGGCATCAATTGAAGCTATGCTTCCACCAGACTGGCATAAATTCTTCTGTGTCATTCTATTTTCACAGTAAAAAAGTATTTTTTTTCAGCATTTTCAAAAGATCCAGTGCTCACACACATGAAGGAAATGTGCAGCGATAAGAAAATAAAGCGTTTATAGACCCCACTCCCTGAACTTCAAAATAATGCAAGGAACCAGGAGTCATACGTCTTTTTAGCTTTTTGATGCAATGTTTGTTTCACTTGTCCCCTATCACTGCACATTTTCTTTACGTGTGTGAGCCCTGGATCTTTTGAAAAAACTGAAAAAACACTTTTTTACTGTGGAAATAAAATGTCTCACAGTAGAATTTGTGCCTGTCTTGTAAATGTTTGAATTATTTGTTTCTTTTTGGGATAGCATATGTATAATGTATATATTGTGATTGCTATATATCTAAAAACAACTAGGATTGTTCTCTATATATAATATAGAGATTATTGTTCTAGGACTAATACCATAGAGAAAAGCTGTTTTCTAAATACACTGAATCACCCCAGGATCTCCAAAATTTTCGGGTTACCCTTGTTTTAAATAGTAAGCTTTAGTATGTGGCACTTTGGGTGAAATGTAAATATTAGGAGAACATTTGAATTCCTCCCTTCTCATATACTGATATGTTGAGTAATACATTAGACAACAAAGTCAGATGTTTCACTGTTTTGGTATCCGGCAATTAGATTTGTATTAGGTAGTCGTGCTTGAGAAAATGTTGTGAAAGTATGAATGTTATATGTCACTTTTTATCTATCAATGTGGAAAGAACGCTCTAGATTTTAATGTAACATTACTTTTTAACAGCCCTGAAGAAGTTCCATTTTCCTTGGAACGAAAACAGGTTGGCTATGTCTGTGATGTTATTTGCTTTTTTAAAAAGAAACAATAAAGAAGCGTGTTTTTAGCAAGACGTTTGTTTACAGAAGTCCATACATGGCAGCACACTTAGCAAGACCAGGCCTTAGGAAAAACGGAAATGACTAAATGGACTAATCACATTATAAGCATTATTTGCAAAGTGCCTCTCTCTTATGTGTACTGAAACTCTTTTTGCATCTTCACTCATGCGTCACCAGCAGAATAAGAGAGAGAACCTCTCTCATCATAGTCCTCATGCGTATTCATATCCCCTGGATGAATGTTAACAGGAAGAGATAGTTCTGGGGGAAAGGCAATTCAGTGGGGGCGAAGGGGCAGTATAGGTTGAATATCACATTCCAGACCTTGCTGGTAGTTCCAGAGATCCTTAGCCAGGGCTGTCAGGTTCTTAGATCTGGTCCACAAACCCCAATTTGTTGATGTAGCAAATTGCCAAAGTGATGTCCATCTGAGGCAGAATGATACAATGCGAAGCGTTTCTGTCTAAACTGTTGATAGCAATGGTCTGGTTAGAAACTCTAGGCAACTGATGCGTTGGGAGGATTTCTCAGAGAATTAGATACTCCCACAAATCCCACCTCTGGGGCTGGATCCCTTGAAAGTTGCTACCACAGCCCTACTTGCTTGCATCTGATTCCAAAACTATTTCAACTGGGGCCAGAAAATTACCCTTCTGTTCCACGCCTCGATGAAGCTCTAAATCCAGAGGACTTTGATCTCATAGCTGAATCACCGCCTCCGGTGAGGGATCTTCAACTGCTGGAATATTCTGTAATGAAGCGGGCTGGGCTGAATGAGCTTACCAGAGACTTTTCACTTTCAGAGAAAGAAGGAGAGTTCAACTTCGTGCCTGACAATGCTTTATTGGACACCACACTCAGCAAATGGCTGGGTATTTTTGCTACTTGGATTGTTCTAGCGTCTCTGTGCTCATGCTCACCCCCTAGAGGAGTTCCTTGACCTACTTGGAGTGGAGAACGTAAAGGCCGATGGTGGGACTACAGATTTCTGCATGGAGCGAATGATGTGTTCCAGGATAAGGGCATGGGCAAACCTTTTAAATACCACTTTCCAAAATGAAGCTCTGTCCATAGGATGTCTTTTCCTGTGATCTCAGTTCGTGTTTGAAGTATTTGTAAAAGAGGCAATTACAAGGGGAAGATGCTTTGCAATTTATTCTTTCCCTGATTTTTCGTTATGTTCTTGGCTACTATTTTTGTCCCTGATTTTTGCTTCGAGCTGTTTGGATCTTCTGGATTTGTCTTTTAGATATTATGCTTTGTTATTTTCAGTATTTTAATGTCAGGAGGAGTTTGGTGTTTTTCTTGATCTTCAACCAAGAGCTACAAGATTTCCAAGGCCATTTGCTACCCTGTGCGGTGTTTTCCTTCTAACTGGGACCCTCTTAAGGAGACACTTGACACCTGTCCCTTATACTGTTATGTTCAGAGTGGAACCGAAACTACTGGGAGAATTTGGCCTTTCCTTTGAAAGTCAAGAAGAGGACTCCATAGACTTTCTGAGTGCCCAATCCTTGACTCCATCTTGGAATGAAATCAAATTGTTTTGCTGAGCTTTTAATTTTACCTCTATGTTGCATGTCAATAATGGCAGCAAATATGTAAAAAAATCTATAATTGTAGTGATATCTAATGCTAGCTATGTGTATAGATTGAACCAAATGTAGCGCTTAGGATCTGCTTAATTTGTTGCAATTAATCCATTTATCTAATAATACTTCATTAAGTTGGTGATGGACTCGAATAGTAGATTGTATCATAAGCAAAGATAGTTTTGAAATCTGTGAATTATATGGATTTTGTCAGTGATTTAAAAAAAATTTGTTTCCAAATTAAAATTGATTGACAGACAGAGGAAGTCATGCCATCTATTCGCTGGTTACCTGCAAGCATCAAAACCATCATCTGAAACCATCACCATGAACAGGGCACAATATCTCTGCCTGTACTGGGTGGGGAAAGAATCCCTGATCTCTTTAGCGCTTGAACATAAATGAACCATAAGCTTGGGATAAGGAGTCTAAGGGCCTGATTTGGATCCTGTCTCTTTTCCATGGGATTCTCAGTCTGCCTACTAGGCGGTCCCCCCGCTCTGGATTCGTGCATTTTTAAATTGCTCTTACATGCAAATTTTTTCTTATGTGTAATGCATATGTGTTCATTATTTCACTTATTACGTTAAAATAAACACACCTGTATTAACACTTAAAAAAAATAATTTCAATTGTAGAATTAAAAATATGTAAAAAAATAATTGAGAGAATTCTCTCGCATTTTTTTACAATTACAAAAATATACTGTGAGAATACAACCTTAGAAAGCTACCCAAGTGCTAGCTGTGGAGAGCAGCCTTCGGGCTTAGTCTTGAAGGAGTGTAAAGCAGCTTGTTTTACCAGAATGCAATCTTATAGCATAGATTAAATGAAAGGGAACTACACAAGGTATTTATAAAAATGTGTATTTATTATATAATACTCTCTAGTACGTTTCAGTACACGGAGATAGACACAAAGCACACAATACTTAAGCAAAGAAATGACAGTAAATAGCACTAATACACAGTGGGCCCCAGGGGGGGACAAAACCAAACCATATACCAAATCATATATTAAGAAAGTGGTATAAGAACCACGACTCGAGTCAGGACGATGTTGAGAGGACATAGAATCGCTGGGACTCCAAGGAACCACCCAAGGTGAGTAGATAGGGACCCCATGGAGAACGGGTGCAGTGTCGGAACACGACCGGATGCTCCGTACAACTCTATGTGAAAGTCGCGGTTGGAGTTTTAAAGGTTAAGGACCCTTCCCAGTGGACTACGAAGAAACCCTGTGGAAGACAGAAGGTTGGAGAGCCACCCCACCCGTGGATACCGAAGTACCCAAGTTACCTAACCCAGGGAAGCCGGGTGCATAGGTGTGAAGTGGCGTCAGAAACCGCAGTCAAACCCACTGGAGGACTTCGAAGAAGAGCCGCTGCTGGAAGGGAGAAGAATGTCCGTTGGAATCCAAACGTGGATTCTTGTTGAAGAGTACCTGAAAGCAGAGGGGACAGAGTCTGGGTCACTTGAGAGTGACCAGGGGCTCGGTAGACGAATGCCCACCTATGTCTGGTGCTTCAGGATAGTTGGCGGTGAACTTGACTCTGCAGCTGCGGGGACCAGGCGATGTTGAGGACGACCAGGAGCTGGATGCGAGCTGTCCCACGAAGGATGTCAAGTGCTGAAGGGTCGGTGTCCGTCGGGAGCACCAACAAGCCTTGGCAACAGCAACCCACGCAGAAGGTCAAGGAAGTGTACGGTTCGGACCAGCAAGGTCCAGGAGTCTCACCACACATAGGGGAGTCAGGGCAGGCCTGGAGCAACCAGGGGAGCCCAGGAAAAGCAAAGTTGACCCTCAATTGGACCCACAGGCCGGAGGCACAGGAGTCACGAGAGGACCTCTAGCAGCTTCACAAAACGACAGGCCATGGAGCACACGGTGCGAGGTGGTTGAAGATCTTTGTAGGAAGTGGTGCCAGAGGTTGGGGCTACTTGGAGCCCCATGCACTTGTCACAGGATTGCCACCAAGCAAATGCACTAGGAAAAGTACGTGGTGCACAGGGGTCCGGGTATAGCAGCCCCCCCGAGGGATTCTGACCTCAACCTTGGTGAGAGGGCAGCTCGGACCTCGAGGGACGTAGAAACCCACCTCCTGTGTTGCTGAGCCTTTCGGAGTCCGTGGGAGCTCGGGATCAGCAGACCGGTCAGCAGTGTTGCGTTGCCTGCGAATGCAGGGGAGTGACTCCTTCACTCCAAGGGAGATTATCTTCAGTTGTCTTTGATGCTCCACAGGTCCTGCATGGATCCTGTACGGTGCACAGGCACAGACGATGCAGCAGATTGAGAGAGAGACGAAGTCAGGCCCAAACGAATTCCAGAGTGCCCAGACGGTCGAAGTGCAGTGGTTTCAGTTCTGAATCTTGTCCACGACGAATCTAAGGTCCTACAACCAGGAAAGCCCTTAAGTACCCATGGACGAGGGTTGGGAAGATTCAGGGAACCCTCCCAGCGGAGGGTGTGGACAGGGGAGAGGTTAATCCCATGTCCTTTGTCCAGTTTTGCGCCAGAGCGGGACCCAACGGCTCCCAGGACTGGTTTGAACTGGACTATGCACAGGGACACCAGATGTGCCCCTCATGCAGACTTTCAGTCGCTGGCAAGCGCACCCACTCAGCCCCAATACACTAAATCCTGTCTGGGAGGTGGTCACACCTCCCTGTGACAGGATGCCTATTGTTCTGCCTTCCCCTGCTCGAGCTTGGCTCAGCAGCAGGAGGGCAGAAATGTGTCTCTAGTCGCCAGCAACCATTTTGTGCTGTCCAGAGCTAGAAGGCTGGTACCGGGAACACCAGGGACCCCATGAAGGACGCTTCTCAGGGGTGGAATCATACCTCGCACACCGGTTACCAGTGTGGGGGTATGATTCCAACATGTTTGACACCGAACACGATAGGGTTTGTTTCAGCCGTTTTAGAGTTGGTCATCACGCGGTCGTGTAATGCCCCTCTATATATTGTATATGGCTGCTTTACTGACAACCCGGGAGAATGGACTCCGTAAGCTGCAGGGGTGTCCTGCTCGTGCAGGGGCACCCTCTCACTTAGAACCAAGCACCTTGCCTTCAGGATTGTAAAGGCCTGCTAGAGGGGTGACTTATAGGTTTTAAGTGCAGTGACCCTTAGATATAGTAAACCTATTTCTTTAGTAAGTGATGCATGCACCAACTTACACAGGCTGCAATGGCAGGCCTGTAGTTCCATTTTGCATGGCCTCTCATGGGTGGCATAATACATGCTTCAGCCCATGGGAGGCATCTGGGGTACCTATGCCCTGGGTACATGTGTACCATATACTAGGGACTGACAAGGGTACCCCAGTATCCAATCTGGAGTGTACCTAAGTACATAACATAACAGTTTAGGGAGAAAGCAGATAGACTGGGGTCCTGATTAGCAGGATCCCAGTCAGACTAGTCAAAAACAGAGTTACATCAAGCAAAAAGTGGGGGTAACCATAAGAAGCAAATCCTGCTTTTGTACATATACAGTTAGTAAAAACAGAGTAAGGGTGGGAGGGGTGGTAAAGGAGTGACTTTTGGAGGTAGAGGGACCTGGAGTGGGTGATGTGCTTGTGACTGTATGTTTTGCAGTTGCATGTGGTCTGGTGTTTGTTGTGTCAGTTTGGATGTGTGTTTAGTGGCTGGTGTTTGATAATCTGGTGAATGTGTGTGTTTGCTTTTGGTTGGCATTGCTTTGTGTGTAGATGTGCTTTTGTTTAAGTGTGTTGCTTTTGATGAGTATTGTTTTGGAGGTTGGTGTGGTTGTGGTGCTTGTGGGTGTAGTTTCAATAGTGTATGTGTGTTTCATTGTGTTTCTTTGTGTGTTTGTGTTTATGTGAGTATGTGTGATTGTGCTGCTTGTGTCTGTTGCTGTGGGTGTCTGCAGAGAAGAGAGTGTGTTTGGGTTTGGGGTGGGACTTTGGAATTGAGTTGAGTAAGGGACCTGCATTGGGGCAGAAGTATGGGCTGGTTGGGAGGCTGGGGAAAGTGTGGAGGCTGCTATGCTATCTGTTAAAAAAGGGCAAAACACATTTGCAACAGCCAATTTAAAAGCAATAACTACATGTATGTTTAGTGACACATTATAAAGTATTACTTACCAGTCTCCACTCCACCAGGGATTCCTGTCAGGCCTTTAGTATGTAGGATCTGCAAGACCTTATCCCAGGGATATAGTGTTAAGGGGAGGGGGGGGCTGGGAGAACCACGACCAGTCCTCTGGGCCTCCAGGTGACACTTGGAGGTATACAGGTGACAACAATGAGTACACACACACCAAGAGTGTGATGCTAGCATCCATCCAAAAGCCACAAGAATAGTACAATGTTAAACGTGCCCCACGACGGACTCACTCGTCACGATTTTGCCTCTAGGACAAAGCCAGCACAACTGTGAAATCTAAATAGGCTCGGCAGAAAAACGTCGCCCTGAAGGTGACTGTTAGCCAGCAGAGGAGTCCGCCGCATCGAAGGAGGTGAGCTGCTTACATGAATGCAAACAGTCTATTAGAGCCGACAGCAAATCAGCCAGCCCACATCTAAATACAGCTGGCAGGAATCTGTCAGCTTGATGGAGCACTTGTAACCGCCGCCACGGAGGGACGATGGGAGTCCCGCCAAGATCTAAATCAGGCCCTTACTCTTAGTCTCTTAGGTGTGGTAGTCCAAGAGCTTATGCTTACGAGCCACTTTGATGGAGGGTAACTGTCCTGCAATCATCATAGGCGCCTTCGGCGATCAAAGGCACTCAGAGTTTAAGTCAGCTGGCCAAATCTCCACAAGGGAAAGAACTTCAGAGAGGGTATTTGTAGGAAAGTGGGTTTCTGTTGCAGTAACCCCCCACTTTTGCCAGACTACTGATGCACTTTGACTTGATGTGCCCTGGGTCCCTGCCAATCAGGTACCCAGGGCCTGTGTTCTTTCCCCAAAACTAACCCAATTGGCATCTCTGGGCACAGGTCAGCCCCTGGTAAATGGTACCACAGATACCCAGGGCACTGTGACCAGGGAAGACCTCTAAGGACTGCAGCACTTATTGTGCCACCCTTAGAGGTCCTGTACCCCTACACTCACACACTGCCTTTGCAGGCTGCGTGTTTTGGTGCAGAACAAAGTGAAGAGTCGACATGGTACACATCTCTGTGTGCCATGCCTACAACCCACTGCCCTGGCATAGGTCAGTCACCCCTCTAGCTGGTTGCACTATACCAGTGGTGAGGGTACAGGTGCATGAGCCCTGTACCCCTACAGTGTCTAAGTCCATTCTTAGACATTGTAAGTGCAGTGCTGCCATTAAGAGTATATGGTGCTGGGAGTTTGTCATTACGAACTCCACAGCACCATAATGGCTACACTGAAAACTGAGAAGTTTGGTATCAAACTTCTCAGCACATTAAACCCACACTGATGCCAGTGTGGGATTTAATATAAAATGCACACAGATGGCATCTTAGAAGGTGCCCCCTGAAACCTAACCCACCTCTAGTGTCCAGGCTGAGTGGCTGCTTTCAGATGCCACCACCAGACATGTTTCTGGACCCCTGGGTCGAGAGCCTGCTGCTCTCTGGGGCCTGAAACAATGCACATCCTGGGACGAGGTGCCAAGCTTCCTCCCCCAGGATGGGCAGGGTTCATGAAGGGGAAGCTTCAAAGGCTTGCCGCCTTTGTGAGCTTCCCCAGGCCACTTGCTGTACTCAGCAACTGGTCCCCACTGGTTCTGACCCCCACTTTGGGCGGGAGAACCAGCGGGAAAAACAAGTGAGGACGGGAGGTGTGCCCACCTCTGCCAACTCCACCCCTCAGGTGGGGGAGGCGAGGCGCAGCACAACGCTCAGTCCCCGCCATCTTGAAGATGGGGGGACCCAGCCAACCAGGGACAGGCTCCTGCCCCCCTCCCACTGGAGGGTGGCACAATAGGGGGTGTACCCACCCCAGGGAAGGGACCCATTGGTCCCTGACTTCTACCTACCTGTAACGCCCCTAAATCTAGTATTTAGGGGCACCCCTGAACCTTGCTTCCTCAGATCCAGACAAGAAACAAGAAGAAAAGAAGAAGGACCGAGGAGCCGTGCAGCAGCTAACAAGAGGAAGACGCCCACTGACTTGGCCCCAGCCCTACCGGCCTGTCCCCCCCTCGAACCTGCTCCTGCGAAATCCCGGTGTGTCCTGCAGCCAGCAACCTCAAAAACCCCGGAGGACCTGCCTGCCTTCACTTCCAAAGCCTACTCCTCCCGTGAACACCCGATTTGTTCAACTACAACCTCTGGCAGCAGCCGGAGATCGCGAATCCGCCCCACTCTGCACCCGCCGTCCACGGCCCAAGCTCGAGTGGGCAAACACCACGAGGAGGTAACCCCGGCGATCCTGAACCGAGATCCAGCGACCCCTGACCTGCCTCAAGCCTCCACCCGACGCCTGCAGACTAAATCCAGAAGGCCCCCCTAACCGCGACCAGGAGCTGGTAAGAAGATCCGACCCGAAAAGGCACCCCTGCACCCGACGCCCCATGGCCTAGTGTGCCCAAACCGACGGTGTCTAACCAACCCCTAACTTCCCAGCTTACCTCTCGAAGTGGTGGTCGCACTCAGAAGTCCTTCGTCTCCCTGCCTGCAGTAACTTTCCAAACCGGAGGCTCTCCATTGAAAACAACAGGGCGTCCGACGTCGAAACAGCACTCTGCACCCGGCCGCCCTAGTGCCGTTGAGGGTGCACCTTTGGTGCTAATTTGTTTCCCCATTTGCCCTGAGCTAAAGTCCAGGAGCTTTGCTCCCGCAACCCAGTGGCCTGCTTGCCAGCAGCCACCAACCGGAGGCCCCCTATCCCCCATTGGATAACATTGGGCCTCAACACTCTGCACCCGGCCGCCATAGTGCCGCTGAGGGTGTAACAAGAGTGCATCACTGACCCTGGGGGACCCCAGAGTCTAACCCCAGAACCTCAACTCCAAAGACCGATTACTTACCTATAAACCGATAACCATATTTTCCTCCATTGTTACCACTTTCCCCATTTTCATGTCTGATTCCTTTTCCGTCTTTTATCTGCCTTCTTTTACCCTGTCCCCTGGTATTGGTTCCAGCATGTCAGATGGTATGGGGAGGTTGCTATTTAAGAACCTCCCCTACCTGACACAGGTGCTTGGCTTTACCGTTCCAGCTCGTCAAGATCCCCGAGAGGACGCCGGTGCGTGCCTCTCTTTCCTGAGTTCCCAGTTTTGTTTATTCCGGAGAGGGCGCAAGAGTGTGCCTCTCTATCGTTGCCTTGAGCCTTCCCCAGTGCGGCAGGAGCCGCGAACCTTCCCCAGCGCGGCTGGAGCCACGAGCTATTCCCAACGCGGCAGGAGCCGCGAGTCTATTTCAAAACGCGGCTGAACCCGCGATCATTTCCTCAACGCGGCTGGAGCCGCCAAACATTTACTTTCCCGCGGCCAGAGCCGCAATTATATTTCAAACGCGGCTGAACCCGTGAACATTTCCTCAACGCGGCTGGAGCCGCCAAACATTTACTTTCATGCGGCCAGAGCCGCAAGTCTATTTCAAACGCGGCTGAACCCGCGAACATTTCCTCAACGCGGCTGGAGCCGCCAAACATTTACTTGCATGTGGTCAGAGCCGCGAGCCTGTTTCAAACGCGGCAGGAGCCGCCAAACCTTTTTGTTCACGCGGCTGGAGCCGCAAGTGTTTTCTAAACGCGGCAGAAGCCGTGAAAGTTTGTGTTACTGTGGCAGGAGTCTCAAAACATTGTCTATTGCAGCAGAAGCTGTGAGAACAAGCCCCTACTCTGATCGCGAACACAGTCACCTTTCTTTTCCCTTCACTAGAGGCGCACAGCAGGAGCTGGCAGCACCGCCTCTAACGTCAACTAAAGGTTGCCCTCATTCATATAATTTGTTTTCTTAAAACTGAGTGAGTGACACCAGGAGTTGTCAGCGGTTTGGTTTCAGCCTCATAGAAACTCATCCTCAGAGCTATGCTTTCTACGTCATCTCCCTGGAGAATATCTTGCTCCTCTGAACCTGTTCCTCTACCTTCAACTGGATTGAGTTGTACATTACCATGATGTGTTGATCATGGTGAGTGTGTATTTTTTTACTTCTTTGTAGGACAACGACAGTGATAAAAGCGTAATTCCCCCTCCTTTTTCTCTTCACCTTTTTAAGGTCTTCCTATCGTTTCTGTCTTGCAGACCCACAGCTGTTCCCACCTTCTCGGAGGCTTCCCTGCATACGCTGTCTGCATCCCTTTCAACTGATCACGTCTTTCTTTGCCCACCTGCCTGGCGCCTTCCCTTCACTTCCCAGCACACCAGAAGAGGTGTAGTTTTCTCCCCTTTCCCCTAGGGATCAATCGTCCATACTGTGATACTCTGTGTGGAGGATTGGTCTAGAGGTGAGAGGGGTGGCTCTCTTCGTTCCTGCGGTACCTGGTATTCAAGTAAGTGGGGGTTGTAACAAAAAGCCAAGCGCACGAAATACATACCGCCCGAACGAAGATGGACCCAGAGGGGATGGGCGAGGATCCTTTCTCTGCGGACTCTACTTCCATTTCCTCAGTTCAGGACTTAGCGGCAGCTTTAGTAGTGCTGCAAAATGAGGTTCAGACTCTCAGACAGGAGAATCATTCCCTGAAAACCGAGCTGCACAGTAGGCAGGCAAATACCACATGGGGTCCTTCGCCAGGAACTATCCCTAAGACACATCGTCCTGTATTACAGCCCGCCACTTTCCATTTCGACAAGTCCCATTCAGAGAGCGGGGCTCCCCCCACTAGCATTACCGTAGTTACTCCCGTCCCCGTCCCCTTAGCTACTCCTGAACGGTTTAATGGAGAAAGCGGCAAATATCGCAGCTTCATGAACCAATGTTATTTACAATTCCTGTGTCGACCCACTGCCTTTCCGGATGACACGGCCAAAGTGGCTTTTGTTATATCTTATCTTATGGGTACCGCTGCCAATTGGTCTATACCCCTGGTAGAAACAGATGATCCTCTGTTGCATAATTTCCCCGCTTTCAAGGAACAAATGAGGACACTGTTCGACAAACATACATTCATGCAGGCAAGCGACACTGAATTGCTAAATCTACGGCAGGGTAGGAACTCCCTGCTCTCCTATGTCACAGACTTCAACAGGTTAATGGCCGAAACCCGGTGGCCTTTCGAAAAAAGGACATCATTGTTTTATAAGGGGTTGAATGACGAATTAAAGGACATTCTGTCCCAAATAGTAGAGCCCCCAGAGGATTGTACCGAATTCATGGATTTGGTAATCAAGTTGGACCATCGACTCCGTGAACGTCATGGAGAGAAAGGGAAGTATGAGACTCCTCGAGTAGTGCTCTATAAAAGCACTAAGAGGGAAGACCCTAAACCAGGGGCAGAGGAAACTATGCAAATAGGAGGGGTTCGGGGACCTTTGTCTCGGGAAGAAAAGGAAAAAAGACGCAGTTTAAACCTCTGCCTGTATTGTGGGAAGGGAGGTCATTTTGCACGAGAATGCCCTACTCGCCCTAAGACCTTAGGGCCAAGAAAGACTGTCGCGTTGGCTTGGAACCTTCAGAGCGCCTCGGTAGCCAGGGTGCCCAAACACTTCACCATCAATGTGACTTTAATATTGTCCAATAGTAATAGGGTGACTCTATCGGTCCTATTAGATTCGGGGGCTACAGGAAACTTTTGGGACAATCAGTTAGCCTCTTCCCTAGGCATTATTAGTATGCAGAAGCAAGAGCCTGAAAAGGTGAGAGCGGTAGACAGAACGGCCTTGTCCTCAGGGCTGATTACAAGACATACTGCCCCCTTAACGCTGGTTTGTGACAACGGACATTCTGAGGAAGTCACATTCGATCTGATAGACACTCCAGCCTTTGGAGTGATTCTTGGGGTACCCTGGTTGCAAAAACATAACCCCAAAATAGATTGGGTGCGGAGAACCGTGACTTTAGATTCTAGTTATTGCATCCAGCAATGCTATCAAGAAGCTATTGACTGGGCTTCTCCTTTGGTATGTGCGTCCTGTAGTGGTCAAGAGCTTGACGCCCTACCCCTTATCTACAAAAAGTATGAGGATGTATTCGATGAGGTAAAAGCCACGATCTTGCCTCCTCATCGCAATTTTGATTGTCGCATAGACCTAGAATCCGGGGGTGTATTGCCTTGTAGTCGTATCTACGCTCTATCCGAACCTGAAACTACCTACCTAAAAGAGTATCTGGATGATATGTTAAAACGTGGGTTTATACGGCATTCTTCTTCACCCGTTTCTTCTCTTTTTTTTATATCCAAGCGGGAAGGAGGTCTTCGCGCCTGTATAGATTATAGGTCGCTTAACAAGATTACCATAAAAAACAAATACCCGTTAACGCTCATCCCCGTGCTATTAGACCAAATAAAAGATGCCACTGTCTTTACCAAGATTGACTTGCGAGGAGCATATCATCTTATTCGAGTACGAGAAGGGGATGAGTGGAAAATGGCGTTTAAGACTAAATTCGGTTTATTCGAATATTGCGTCATGCCGTTCGGGCTGTGTAATGCCCCTGCGGCATTTCAGTTCTTCATTAATGAGATCTTTCGGGAGTTTCTGGATCTCTTCCTCATCGTCTATATTGACGATATTCTAATTTTCTCAAGAAATCATAACGAACATGAAGAACATGTGAAACAAGTATTGCAAAAGCTACGAGACAACCATCTCTTTTCCAAACTCGAGAAATGTACGTTCCATGCTTCTACGGTAGAGTTCATGGGGTTTATAATCTCTGAAAACGGGATACAGATGGACAAAAAGAAGGTTGAGGCCATTCTGTCTTGGCCTACCCCTACCTGTGTCAAGGAGATACAGTCTCTGTTAGGCTTTGCTAATTTTTATAGGCGTTTTATTACGCATTTCTCAGACTTAATAATACCCCTAACAAGACTCGTTAAAAAGGAGTGCAGTTTGTTTGGTCCCCAGAAGCCCAAAAGGCATTTGACACATTGAAGAGAGAGTTTACTTCGGCTCCTGTCCTGATACATCCTGATCCTACTCTTCCTTTTTTTGTAGAGGCGGATGCATCACAATATGCAGTAGGAGGGGTTCTGTCTCAGAGAGACGCTAATGGACAGATGCATCCTATCGCCTTTTTTTCAAATAAACTATTGCCCGCTGAACAAAATTATACTGTTGCAGAGAGAGAACTCTTGGCGATCAGGAAGGCATTCCAGGAATGGAGGCATTATCTCTGGGGAGCAAGACATCCCATCACTATTTATTCAGACCATAAGAATTTGGAATTCTTCCGTACCGCTAGAGCATTGACTCCCAGACAGATGCGCTGGGTATCTTTCTTTAATGAGTTCGATTTCGTGATTACCTACCGGCCAGCAGCACAACAAGTAAAAGCTGACGCTCTATCACGGTTATGTGTATCCCTCCCTCATAAAAGAAAAGATCCCGACCTAGAAGCATTCATACCCCCTGGTAGAATTCTAGGGTTTGTTTCTTCAGATCACTTTTGCAAGGAGGTGAAAAAGCACTCACAGAGATCGACTTGTCCCCATGGGTAGAACAACCAAATTGCCATATGACAGGGGGTTTACTTTATCATGGTGACCAGTTGTATATACCGGACACATTACGGGATCAGGTACTTCAGTGGGTTCACTCATCCGCGTTGGTAAGACAACCAGGCATACAGAAAACCAGGGATATATGTAGCAGGTGGTTTTGGTGGGAAAACATGACGAAAGATATACAGTCTTATGTTTCCTCTTGTCCCATATGTGCCACACAGAAAACTTCACACACACCCCCGGATGGGTTGTTACAGCCTCTTCCAGTTCCCCCTTATCCCTGGCATACAGTAAGTTTAGATTTTATCACAGATCTTCCTCCAGAAGAAGGACACACCACGATACTTGTCATAGTAGACTCCTTTACTAAAGTAGCACATTTTGTGCCCCTTCCCAAGGTCCCCAATGCTAGTGAGCTGGTGGCTATCTTTATACAAAATGTGATTCGTCTACACGGAATTCCTTCGGTTCTGGTATCCGATAGAGGTCCCCAATTTGTTTCCAAATTTTGGCGTGAGATAGGCTCCGTTTTACAGATGGATCTCCGTCTGTCCTCCGCTTATCATCCTCAAACCGATGGACAGACGGAGCGAGTAAATCAGACCATGGAACAGTATTTGCGCTGTTTGTTGGCTACCCTAACCAGTAATTGGGTAAAAGCATTGCCAGTAGCAGAATTTGCCTATAACAATAGTATCCACTCTGCCTTAGGGATGTCACCTTTCTATTGTGCAATGGGTTTTCATCCTAGGACCGTGCCATTGCAACCTACTCTTAAAGTCCCTGCAGTGGATTCACTGTGAATCAGTCTAAAAGAAATATGGAAGACGGCTCATTCTCAATTACAGGCGACCAAGGAAAAGATGAAAACATTCGCTGACAGAAATCGGCGACCTGCTCCCTCTTATGCCATAGGAGATAAAGTCTGGTTGGCCACAAAGAACCTGACACTAGCAGGGCCAAAGAAGTTACACCCACGTTTTGTAGGCCCATTTGCGATAAAGCAAATTATTAATCCAGTGGCCATGAAATTAGACTTACCCGAGGAGTATCGCATTCATCCTGTGTTTCATACGTCCCTTCTTAAACCCTTTGTTCCCTCCACACATCCCATGACACCACCCCCTCCATTAATGGTTAATAACCAAGAAGAGTATGAAGTGAATAGGATTATGGATTCACGTAGGCGTAGTGGGAAACTGTATTACTTGGTGGATTGGAAAGGATACCCTCCTGAGGAACGAACATGGGAACCTGCCGCATTTGTCCATGCACCCCTATTGGTGCGGAGATTCCACGCTTGTAACCCCACAAAGCCTCGCCCTGTTAGGGAAGGTAATGTTACCACTTTCCCCATTTTCATGTCTGATTCCTTTTCCGTCTTTTATCTGCCTTCTTTTACCCTGTCCCCTGGTATTGGTTCCAGCATGTCAGATGGTGAGGGGAGGTTGCTATTTAAGAACCTCCCCTACCTGACACAGGTGCTTGGCTTTACCGTTCCAGCTCGTCAAGATCCCCGAGAGGACGCCGGTGCGTGCCTCTCTTTCCTGAGTTCCCAGTTTTGTTTATTCCGGAGAGGGCGCAAGAGTGTGCCTCTCTATCGTTGCCTTGAGCCTTCCCCAGTGCGGCAGGAGCTGCGAACCTTCCCCAGCGCGGCTGGAGCCGCGAGCTATTCCCAACGCGGCAGGAGCCGCGAGTCTATTTCAAAACGCGGCTGAACCCGCAATCATTTCCTCAACGCGGCTGGAGCCGCCAAACATTTACTTTCCCGCGGCCATAGCCGCAATTATATTTCAAACGCGGCTGAACCCGCGAACATTTCCTCAACGCGGCTGGAGCCGCCAAACATTTACTTTCACGCGGCCAGAGCCGCAAGTCTATTTCAAACGCGGCTGAACCCGCGAACATTTCCTCAACGCGGCTGGAGCCGCCAAACATTTACTTGCACGTGGTCAGAGCCGCGAGCCTGTTTCAAACGCGGCAGGAGCCGCGAAACCTTTTTATTCACGCGGCTGGAGCCGCAAGTGTTTTCTAAACGCGGCAGAAGCCGTGAAAGTTTGTGTTACTGTGGCAGGAGTCTCAAAAACATTGTCTATTGCAGCAGAAGCTGTGAGAACAAGCCCCTACTCTGATCGCGAACACAGTCACCTTTCTTTTCCCTTCTCTAGAGGCGCACAGCAGGAGCTGGCAGCACCGCCTCCAACGTCAACTAAAGGTTGCCCTCATTCATATAATTTGTTTTCTTAAAACTGAGTGAGTGACACCAGGAGTTGTCAGCGGTTTGGTTTCAGCCTCATAGAAACTCATCCTCAGAGCTATCCTTTCTACGTCATCTCCCTGGAGAATATCTTGCTCCTCTGAACCTGTTCCTCTACCTTCAACTGGATTGAGTTGTACATTACCATGATGTGTTGATCATGGTGAGTGTGTATTTTTTACTTCTTTGTAGGACAACGACAGTGATAAAAGCGTAATTCCCCTCCTTTTTCTCTTCACCTTTTAAGGTCTTCCTATCGTTTCTGTCTTGCAGACCCACAGCTGTTCCCACCTTCTCGGAGGCTTCCCTGCATACGCTGTCTGCATCCCTTTCAACTGATCACGTCTTTCTTTGCCCACCTGCCTGGCGCCTTCCCTTCACTTCCCAGCACACCGGAAGAGGTGTAGTTTTCTCCCCTTTCCCCTAGGGATCAATCGTCCATACTGTGATACTCTGTGTGGAGGATTGGTCTAGAGGTGAGAGGGGTGGCTCTCTTCTTTCCTGCGGTACCTGGTATTCAAGAAAGTGGGGGTTGTAACATCCATAGGATAACATTGACCCTTTTTCCTGAAAAAGTTTCTAAGTGTGGAGTTTTGAAACCTAAAACAATTCTTTAAAATTGTACGATTTAACCAAAACGCTTTTACTCAACTGTTTACAGGAAATGCCCCAGTGCTGCATCCAGGCATACAGCACTGAGTAAGAAAAGTAATCCAAAAGTAACTTACCTGCTATTTTACTGAAAATCCCATTGAAGTCCATGTACTGCATTTACAAGTGATTGCATTTCTCTGAAACAATACTGTAAGTCAAACAATAGTACATTTACAATTGAACTGTTTTATAATCAGCATTTATTACTGTAAAGTATTTATTGCTTACCTGTGCCAGGCTTGCTTGGTTCTAGAAATAAAATACCTAAAAGAATATTTTTATACAAAAACAATTGGTCTGAAGTTCAGTCTTTGAGTGTGTGAATTCATTTGCTGACTGAGTGTGTACAACAAATGCTTAACACTGTCCTCTGATACTGCCTTACTGCTCGACCCACACTACCACAAATAGAGAGTAAGGTCCTATCTAACTTTACCTCTGCCTACCTTTGGGATTCCACTGGACTCTGTGCACACTATACCTCACTTTGGTATAGTATATACAGAGCCAGCTTCCTACAGTATTTAGCCAAGTGGACACTATCCACTCCTGAGCACACTGAAAGGAGAGTTGGTTGTGTAGCCAGAATCCACAACATCCTACAGTGCCTGACCTTAGAAAGAGAGAATGTGAAAGGATTGGAGGCAGGAAGGGTCTTCCCAACATAGGACCTAATTCACCAATAAAAACGTAAAAGTAAAAGCAAAGATTTAGATCTTCCCATCATGATCTGTCATCTTGGCTCATCATCCGGTGCTCAGTAGTCGTGCAAGCACAATACTTTGATCTTACTACCGCTAAGTTAATTCTGGCTTCTCCCGTGAACACCGGATTTGTTCAACTGCAACCTCTGGCAGCAGCCGGAGACCGCGAATCCGCCCCACTCTGCACCCACCGTCCACGGCCTGAGCTCGAGTGGGCAAACACCACGAGGAGGTCACCCCGGTGATCCTGAACCGAGATCCGGCGACCCCTGACCTGCCTCAAGCCTCCAGCCGACGCCTGCAGCCTAAATCCAGAAGGCCCCCCTAACCCCGACCAGGAGCTGGTAAGAAGATCCGACACCAAAAGGCACCCCTGCACCCGACGGCCCACGGCCTTGTGTGCCCAAACCGAGGGTGCCTAGCTAACCCCTAACTTCCCAACTTACCTCTCAAAGTGGTGGTCGCACACAGAAGTCCTTCGTCTCCCTTCCTGCAGTGTCTTTCCAAACCGGAGGCTCTCCATTGAAAACAACAGGGCGTCCGACGTCGAAACAGCACTCTGCACCCTGCCGCCCTAGTGCCGCTGAGGGTGCACCTTCGGTGCTAATTTGTTTCCCCATTTGCCCTGAGCTAAAGTCCAGGAGCTTTGCTCCCACAACCCAGTGGCCTGCTTGCCAGCAGCCACCAACCGGAGGCCCCCTATCCCCCATTGGATAACATAGGGCCTCAACACTCTGCACCCGGCCGCCCTAGTGCCGCTGAGGGTGTAACAAGAGTGCATCACTGACCCTGGGGGACCCCTGAGTCTAACCCCAGAACCTAAAATCCAAAGACCGATTACTTACCTATAAACTGATAACCATATTTTCCTCCATAGAATAACATTGACACTTTTTCCTGAAAAAGTTTCTAAGTGTGGAGTTTTGAAACCTAAAACAATTCTTTAAAATTGTACGATTTAACCAAAACGCTTTTACTCAACTGTTTACAGGAAATGCCCCAGTGCTGCATCCAGGCATACAGCACTGAGTAAGAAAAGTAATCCAAAAGTAACTTACCTGCTATTTTACTGAAAATCCCATTGAAGTCCATGTACTGCATTTACAAGTGATTGCATTTCTCTGAACCAATACTGTAAGTCAAACCATAGTACATTTACAATTGAACTGTTTTATAATCAGCATTTAATACTGTAAAGTATTTATTGCTTACCTGTGCCAAGCTTGCTTGGTTCTAGAAATAAAATACCTAAAAGAATATTTTTATACAAAAACAATTGGTCTGAAGTTCAGTCTTTGAGTGTGTGAATTCATTTGCTGACTGAGTGTGTACAACAAATGCTTAACACTGTCCTTTGATACTACCTTACTGCTCGACCACACTACCACAAATAGAGAGTAAGGTCCTATCTAACATTACCTCTGCCTACCTTTGGGGTTCCACTGGACTCTGTGCACACTATACCTCACTTTGGTATAGTATATACAGAGCCAGCTTCCTACGGTATTTAGCCAAGTGGACACTATCCACTCCCGAGCACACTGAAAGGAGAGTTGGTTGTGTAGCTAGAATCCACAACCTCCTACAGTGCCTGACCTTATAAAGAGAGAATGTGAAAGGGTTGGAAGCAGGAAGGGTCTTCCCAACATAGGACCTAATTCACCAATAAAAACGTAAAAGTAAAGGCAAAGATTTAGATCTTCCCGTCATGATCTGTCATCTTGGCTCATCATCCGGTGCTCAGTAGTCGTGCAAGCACAATACTTTGATCTTACTACCGCTAAGTTAATTCTGGCAAAGGACAGGCTGGCAGGTCTCCTGGAATTTAACGCCGCTTGGAGAAATGCTTCGTGTCTCAGAGGACACACTATGTATCTAATTTTATTTGAATCTACTTCAATGTCCATTTTGAGTAATAAAGTACACATTTTCTTGTGGTTCAAACTGTCCTAGATACGCAATCAAGATACTCATTTACTGCAGCCACAACCATATTACCAGGCTTTGAGAAAACCCTTAAGATTGTTTTCAGTTGGAAGTATGTTTGGAAGTTGAAGCGGAATACCAAAAAGTATCTAAGGGACTTAATTCTGGAAAATCACTTCATAGATAAACCTTTAAAGGAGAATACACTATCATTTTTTGCACTTTGGAAGTTAACCTAAATGAGAAATGGGAAGCATCCTTGTCACCGTAAAGAACAATTTACTTACCATCGGTAGCGATCTTTCTGATGGATACTCTATCTAACTACAGATTCCTCACATTGAGAATATTCCCCAGGCATCAGATTGGGCCTGGAAACGTTTAGAGCAGTACTCCTTCGCACCAATAGGTGGTGCCGTGCTGCTTCTTGCCGACGTCATTCCACTCCGGAACTGACAAATGGAGCAGCATATAAGCGCTACCCATGTACTCTAACTTCAGTTGCTTTCTAGGCTGTCTGCACCCTCAGACACATATCACATCAGCAGATTGGCAAGAACAGTGTGCAGATTTCTAGATTGGGACCATTTTAAATGTAAAAAAGTTCAGTTTGCAGAATGGATCGTTAAGGAATCTGCGGTTAGATAAAGTGTCCATCAGAAAATCTGTTACTGAAGGTAACTTGTTCTTCTGATGGATACTTCTAACTGCAGATTCCTCATCTTGTTAATAGTTATCATAGCAGTACCTCCCATAGTGTCGGGTCTGTGAACTGGCTCAAACTTAAAAGTCCTGCAGGACCGAGCGGACACAATGCCCCTCTCTCGACACACCTGACTGTCCAGGAAGTAGTGCTTCGTGAACTGACAGATGTCCAGGACAGGAACTCCTCGTGCTAATACAGTGGTAGCAGCTTTGGTCCTGGTAGAATGGAAAGGAGTAACGGCTCTTGATTCAAATGAAGCATAAGGCCTCACAACCAACTTATCAGGTGTAAGATAGATTGACAGAAAAAGCTTGGAGCTCACTCACACGTCTAACCAATGTGATGGCGATGAGAAAGACAGTCTTCAAGGTCAGAAGTCTCAAGGGACAACTGTGCAGTGGCTCAATTGGGGTGCATCTGCGAAGGAGTCAGGTGTCTTCAGCAAATTGTCTAAAGGTGGTTGATGAATGCCTGTGGCAAACCCGTCTTCGTCCAATGCCTCCATTCAGTCACCAGGGTCGTGGACAGACAGCACTTCGACTGGAGTGAACATCTTGAATTTGTCCTTCTGCATGAAGGCATTAAGAGGACGCAGATCTAAAATAGAATGAAAGCCTTCATCCTTCTTTGGCACAAGGAACTAGAGGGAGTAACACCCAGATACTATCTCTGAGGCCATAACCCTCTCTATGGCTCCTTTGGCCAAAACAGCCTGCACTTCCTGCCGTAAAATGGACAGATGGTCCGCCGCCCTGAAGTGGGTGCAAGGCACGACAGAGTAGAAAGGAATGGAAGAGCTTAGCCCCAGTGGACAATGTGGAGGATCCACTGGTCTGTGGTGATGGCCTGTACAAGGGTACACTAAAGTGGTTTTGCGGCTACTGGAGGGGTGGGGGACTGAGTTGAATGTTGTTCATGCTGTTTTTGTTGTCTCTGAGAACAGCGGCCTCTGTGACCAAAGGGCTGAAAAGCATACTGGGTTGGAGGAGGAGTCCTCCACTGGCGAAATGGGAAGGGTTGGAACCGAAAAGTCCCTCGCATGGTGATGGATGTGTACTCCTGCACTGAACGCCCCAGCTACAATGATTTTTGGATCCCTGGTACTGATTTTGTTTTGTCATGGGCAAACACGGATCATGCATGTGCGTCATACCATAGGTCTGTCTCTTGGATAGGGGTCTTGTTGTACTAAGAGGGGTGCACAAAGTGCTACCCTTCGGTGATCAAAGGCACCCTGGGCTCTTTAGATGTGACATTACCAGAGTTTGAGTCGGCTGGCCAAACTTCCACGAGGGAAAGAACTTGAGAGAGGGTATGCTTTATGTGCTCCGGAGCACACTGAAATGAGAGTTCTGTTGTGCAGCCAGAATCCACAACCTTCTACAGTGCCTGACACTGGAAAGAGAGAAGTTGGAAGGGTAGGAGGCAGGAAGGGTCTTCCCAGCGTAGGTCCCAATTCATCAATAAAAACTTAAAAGTATGGACAAAGATTTAGCTCTCCCCCATCATGATCTGTCACCTTGGCTCACCATCGTGTGCTCAGCAGGCGTGCAAGCACAATACTTTGATCTTACTACCACTAAGTTAATTCTGGTGAAGGACAGGCTGGCAGGTCTCCTGGAATGTTGGCGCCACTTGGAGACATGCTTCGTGTCTCAGAGGACACACTATGCATATAATTTCATTTGAATCTACTGAACTCTCACAATGTTTGGAAATTTTGGTGGCTATTTTGAGTTATCAAGTACAAGTTTTCTTGTGGTTCAGATTGTCCTAGTTATGCAACCAAGACCATATTACCAGGCCTTGAGAAAACCTTTAAGATTGTTTTCAGTTGGGAGCATGTTTGGAAGTTGAAACGGAATACCGAAAAGTATCTAAGGGATTTAATTGTGGAAATCCTTTAATAGATAAACCTTTAAAGGAGAATACACTTTATTTTTTTGCACTTTGGATATTAACTTACCTGAGAAATGGGAAGCATCCTTGTCACCTAAAGGAACAAGTTACTTACTATCAGTAACAATCTTTCTGATGGATACTCTATCTAACCACAGATTCCTGACCTTGTGAATATTCCCCAGTCATCAGATTGGACCCGAAACTTATAGAGCAGTACTCCTTCGCATCAATAGGTAGCGCCGTGTGGCTCCTTGCCGACGTTATTTCATTCCGGAACTGACAAATCAAGCGGCGTATAAGCACCACCCCTGTACTCTAACTTCAGTTGCTCTCTATGCTGTCCCGCTGAAGGAAGTGACCCAATGAGGGCCACCCGGGTCACTCACGACCACCTCTCAGCCTTCCACACAAATGAAGAGTCGGTCAGACAGTAGAGACTACAAACCAAGTATATTTATTCAGGTACACTTGAGCGGAGTCCAGTCTGACCAGCCTCCTGGGATTGCTGCAGAGGGACTAACTTCAGCAAGCATAGCGATACATTATGTACAATTCAGAACCAATAAAGACACGCACCGACTGGTAATTTCCAGTTGGTAGCAGCTGAACAAAGGAGATACAGAAGGATGAGTTTCGATCCTGAGACCGGGCACATGCTATCTCGATGCCAAGGTCACTCTGCCTGTGCCCACCGCGCTAAGAGTGGGAGCAGGCCTATCTAGTGGGAAAGGTATGCGCTAATAAGAACAGTGTATTCATTAGTACAACAAGGCTCAACCTTGGAGAAACGAAAACTATTGCACCTGCTTTCAGCAGAGGCAGGGAAAGAAATCAACTTCAATCGTAACTCAAAATGGCGGTCAAACATAAAATGGTGCCGCGAATGCTAACTTAAGGCACACAATACGTAAACAATACAGCTAGAACATTTTTATTCCAACAGACCCTCCTTTTAGCATTCACTAACCATTGCATATTACTATCTAGAAATGAATAACATATTGCGAAGATAAGAAACGGCACCATATGCGAATGTATACATAGTCAGTATTCAAAGATACCTTCGTCAATCTGCATGATTTCATCAATTTGTTTCTGCAGCATGATCGCAGCATTGGTGTCATGGACGGACATTTTTGGTCTAGGTGTCAGAGCACGTAAACAACAGGTACAACAAGCCGGAAGGCAGTGTACGCAAAGGCAACATGTAAAGTTAATACCAGCAACTGCAACCAAAAAGATAAGGATTTTTTAACCCCACGTTGTTAGCATATTCCAAAGCCACCCCGATAATGTCCAAGTACCTGTCTCTTGGTATAGGTCTGATGACAGTCTATGCAATTTTTGTATAGCCGTATACACACTGGGGGCGTGGTCTGGTATGTAAACACAACAGCTGCTGCCAATGATGCGACAGGCCCCTCCCCGATCAGCAAGGATGACGTCTAACACCATCCTGTTTTGTAAGGTAACGAGCCTCGTAGCCTGGAGCTCTGCAGTAATGTTTGTCAGTATCCCAGCTGTCGTATTAATAACCCCTTCCACAACTCTCGTGAGCCGACGAAGCTGGAGACTATTAGCCATGGGGCCCCAGAAGGGTAGGAGACCCCTTGCCGCATCATCAAACTGCTGCCAGGTGGTATCTGCCTGATCTATATCCTCAGTGTCCACAACCCTTCGGACTCGGGGTAAGTATATGCTCCTACGTTGCAGCCGATGGTCTTTATGGTAATTGGATGGGGCAATATGCACAGGGGGAAGAAGGAAAGAGAGATAACATCTGCCAGACCACCCGTTCGGAAGCCAGACATAAGCAAAATAGAAATTCTGAGGTAGGACTGAGGGTGGACTATTAAGCGTTATCAGTCCGTAGGTGAAATTGCACCTACTTTCCCCCACCTTTACCTCCCCTGTTCCCTGGACACAGAAGCTAGCTGTGGTGTTAACCACAGACACCGGTATGGGTTTGTCCTTAGTAACATTACGATCTTGGAAAGATTGGAAGTACTCGGAAGTGTTGAATCTTTGGAAATCAGCCATTTCCATTCTAAGCCATGTTTCGTTCTGTATTTTATCATATATGCTCATACAAGAGGTTGGAGATAGTGTACCAGACGTCCCATTTCCTTCTCGACCTAGGGGAGTAAATCTGTGATGGAAACTTATATACTGTACCACAGTGCGAGAATCAGCAGATGTCATAACCTGAGTAGATAACTGGAAATGATAGTGCACCATAACGAACAATTGAAACCATCCCTCACAACTACCAATATATGACAATGGCAGGGACAACAAATTATCGCTCTTATGAGTAACTGAGGGAAGCAATCCACAAACCTAACAATTTGTTGTATTGGACACATCATGAGCTTCATGTAACATTTGCATAAACACATTATCTGTGTAAGTCTTTCTGTGTTCCCCTTTGTGAGGGGCCAAAGTAACAAACATATGCTCAGGGGAAGTGGGCGTTGTACCAACCAAGGAATGTACAGGATACTTTTCCTCCAGGAATCAAGCTATTCCAAGTACTGTTATTAATGCAATCACAACTATCAATACGAAGACTATTTTACTCTTTGTGGACCAGCCCTGCGCTAGTCGCAGTGATGCAAATGGCTGTTCCTCCTCCTCGATAGGTCGACCAAACGGATACATTATGAAACAAAAAAAGGGAATGCAATGAAACTGATAGCATGGGCAAGTGTTCCCAGTGTCCATCAGAGCCTCACTGGTAGACTCCTATTGTTCATCAACGTTTGCGCTCTTGAGCACCGGCGGTGGAGCTGCCCAGTCCTAGCTCTCGATGAATCCCACGTCGTCCAGGATAATGTATCCCCCTCCGAGGGAGCACATTCAATTTATCCTGTCCAATGTTACAACAGTGCACCAATCTCGCCTCACCCTAAACTAACACGTTGGTACTATAGCAAAGTTCACCCTGACTTGCACAGTCCATCCCTGACTAATCTGACTTCTCCTTTGGTGCACTATTCCTTAGCCAAGGGCGCAAACTGTACCTGGTAATTCCAGGCACAGAGGGGTCAACGAATAACTGTTCCTTAACAGCTCGAATCTCTGGAAGGAGAGCTGCATTTACCACGTCGTCGTTCTCAGCATCCGTTTGGATCCATGTAAGATTTGCGTTACTAAAAGGGACAAACCAAGGGACCTTCTCACCCTCAGCATCCCCAATGCCTTCCCTCACCCAGTCGTCATAGGGTAAGGGTAAGGGTATCCTGCGGCAGTGGCTGGAATGAATCCAATTCCTTCGGCCAGCTACTTTGACTGCGGTCCGGGTAGCGAGGAGCACCTGCTCGGGCCCCTTCCACCGAGGCTCCAAGCTTTTCTTCCGCTGAAAATTCCGGAGCAACACCCAGTCCCCGGGCTGGATGTTAAGACCGGGCCCCTCTGGTATGGGTGGGAGCGCCTCTCGGATCTGTTGGTGAATAGAACGCAGATTTTCAGTTAACTGGCACAGGTAATAAGTCAATAAGGGTACTCAATTTCTTAAAAAATACGCAGGCGCGAGACGTCCCAGACATTCGCCGGGCGTCCGAACATGACCTCGTAGGGTGACAATCCTGTCCTAGAATGTGCTATAGTTCTTGTAGACAAAAGAGCTAGTGGTAAAGCATCTGGCCACTGTAACCCTGTGGTCTCCTGAATCTTTGCCAATTTCTGTTTGAGAGTACCATTTTACTTCTCAACCAAACCCGCTGACTGGGGGTGATTTGCAGCATGGAATTTCTGCTTTATGTGCAAACCGTCGCAAACGAACTGGATAACCTTGGCATTAAAGTGACTTCCGTTATCACTCCACATCAAACGGGGCAAGCCGAAGCGAGGAAAGAACTCCTTCAGGAGTGCCTTTGCAGTCGCAATGGCTGTTTTCTATTTAGTAGGGTAAGCCTCAACCCATTTACTGAATGCACAAACAACTACCAACACATACTTCAAATTATTGACCCTGTCCATTTCGATATAGTCCATTTGAAGGACCTCAAAAGGGAAGGTGGGAGGTGCAAAATTTCCGGGTGGCGTAGGGGTACCTTTGCCAGGATTGTGCATCATGCACACCATACAGTACTTTACTAAATGTGCAGCCGTCTTTGGAATATTGTCATTTTGCCATACGGGGTCTAACAGTTTGCAAATACCTTTAGCACTGATATGAGCTGGGCCATGGGCCATCGTGGCTACAGGAAGAACATACGCATCTGGCAACATCCATCTCTGCTTCCCTGACTTGTCAATACAACATCCCTCATCATTCATGTTTGCTGTACTTTCTTGCCACACTGCTAATTCCTCCATTGTGGCCTCACTCTGTATCTCCTTCACATTTTCTAGTGTATCCTCAAACATAGTGACCTCGGGCACCCACCTAGCGGGACCTGCTACAAACATTCTTTTCATCGGAGTTCGGGCTGTTTCCTTAGCTGTCTGATCTGCAAAGGCATTCCCTTTGCACACATCGTCAGTAACTTTTCTATGAGCGCTGCACTTCACTATGGCCAATTTCTTAGGGAGTATCAGAGCAGACAGAAGCCTATGTATAAGAGGACCATGCTGAATGTGTGTCCTGTGGGAAGTAAGGAACCCTCTCTGTGCCCAGAGCCGCCCAAAATTATGGGCGACCCCGAAGGCATACTGACTGTCAGTATAAATATTGACAACTAACCCCTCACTCACTTCGCAGGCTCGAACAAGGGCGACTAACTCAGCTGCCTGGGCGAACTGATAGGGAACTCGTGATGTCTCAACTACCATTCGCAACGTAGTAATTGCGTACGCTGCAGTGGTGGTGCCATCTGGTAATTTGAAACAAGAGCCATCGACATATATTTCCCCTTGGGGGTCAGATAAGGGAACATCAGTCAGGTCTTCCCGTCCTTTCATCTCTTCTTCCGTCCGGAAGATACAATCATGTATGTCAATCTCCTCATTCTCAGAAGGGAGGGGTAATAACGTGGCTGGAGTCAGAGTGGCACAGCGTTTAATCGTGATGTGCTTTGCAAAGAGCGTTAGTTCGTAGCCTGTCAGAAGTGCACTGGTGGGTGCTGTGTCTTTGTCTTATTCAAAAGGGTATCCACAGCATGGGGTACCATAACTGTGAGGTCATTATTAAATACGAGTCCCGCTGATTGTTTTATTGAGACAGCCACAGCCGCGACTGCTCTTAGACAGCTCGGAAGGGCTCGTGGGACAGGGTCAAGCACAGCAGAGAAATAAGCACGTGGTCGTTGCTTATCCCCGAATTTTTGTGTTAAAACAGAAAGCTCTCAACCACCCAGCTCATGAACGTACAACACGAAGCATTTAGCATAATTAGGGGTACCAAGCACTGGAGCCGAGCAAAGCGCAGTATTTAATTGCTCAAAAGACTGCTGACATTCAGGCGTCCAAGGCAGGGGTTCATGCACATCATTTAGTGTTAGCGCAAGCAGGGGCTTAATAAGCAGCGAGTAGCCAGGTATCCACTGCCTGCAATAGGAAGTGATACCTATGAAAGCGCGCACATCTTTCTGAGTTTGCGGAATAGGCATTTTAACAATGGTACTGATGCGCTCAGGGGGTCAATCTCCTACCCTCCTTCGACAGTAGGTGACCTAAATAGGTGACCTCCTGTCGACAATACTGAAATTTAGAAAGGGATACCTTATGACCATGGTCAGCTAAATGGAGCAACAATTTAACCGTACTATCTCTGCAACCTTGTTCTGTGTCCGAGGTGATGAGCAGGTCATCAACATATTGGAGCAATACATTACCTGTGGACAAGGAATCCAGCTGACCTTTCAATGCTTGACTATAAATACTCGGACTTTCTGTATGGCCTTGAGGAGCGCGACAGAATCTAAAGCTTCTACCAGCTAGGGTGAACCCGAACAGATAGCTGCTACCAGGATGAATGGGGATACTGAAGAACGCATTTTTCAAGTCAATGACAGAAAAGAATTTAGCAGAAGAAGGAATCATTGTCAAGAGTGTTGTAATGTCAGGGACCACTGGGCACTGGGGAATCACTATTTTGTTAACTTCACGCAAGTCAATCACAAAACTATAAACCTCTGCATGGTCATCAGAGGAACCCGAAGGTGTCCTTTTGAGAATATTAGCAGCCGTCTCTTCAACCACTCCTTTCTCAATCAAATCCTGCACAGTTTGCATCAAAGCTTGCTCACCTGCCTGTGGCATTTTATACTGGGGAATGCGGGGTAAAATAGCACCTTCCTTGACACGTATCGAAACAGGCGATATATGCAACAAACCCACATCTGTGTTGCCCGCTGCCCACAGAGTGGGTGGCACATCCTTAAACTCCGCAGGAAGAGGCGCTTCTTTAGACAGACACTGTGTAGCGCGCACAACATTCGGACCCATTGTCATGTAGACACCCTCCGGGGAGCAGTAAATTGTGGCATGCAATTTCTTCAATAAATCCAGGCCCATCAAATTTTCTCCACAATTACAGTGGCGGCTCCTCCATAGGGGCGTTTGGGCGTCGCCCCACTGCTTTCTCGCAGTGCGAGAAGCAGAAACATAAAATGGTAAAAACTACCATTTTATGTTTCTGCTTCTCGCACTTCGAGAAAGCAGAAGTGCCTGGTTGGGGGCGGAAGGGTGGGCGGTCCTGCTCGAGGGCAGGGGGGGAGTAGCTTCCCCAATGTTGTCAGTGCTGACAGTTTGGTCGGCCTTGGAGCCGACCAAACAGTCAGTACCCACAACAGTGGGTAAGCCACTCCCCCCCTGCCCTCGAGCAGGACCGCCCACTCTCCCTTTTTCTCTATGTAGGCTGCTGCATGCAGCCTACATAGAGAAAATGCCGCGGCTGGGGCGCTCTCCCCTGCGCCTCACCAATCACAACGCGATCCTGAACCGAGATCCAGCGACCCCTGACCTGCCTCAAGCCTCCACCCGACGCCTGCAGACTAAATCTAGAAGGCCCCCCTAACCGCGACCAGGAGCTGGTAAGAAGATCCGACCCGAAAAGGCACCCTTGCACCCGACGCCCCATGGGCTTGTGTGCCCAAACCGACGGTGCCTAACCAACCCCTAACTTCCCAACTTACCTCTCGAAGTGGTGGTCGCACTCAGAAGTCCTTCGTCTCCCTGCCTGCAGTGTCTTTCCAAACCGGAGGCTCTCCATTGAAAACAACAGGGCGTCCGACGTCGAAACAGCACTCTGCACCCGGCCGCCCTAGTGCCGTTGAGGGTGCACCTTTGGTGCTAATTTGTTTCCCATTTGCCCTGAGCTAAAGTCCAGGAGCTTTGCTCCCGCAACCCAGTGGCCTGCTTGCCAGCAGCCACCAACCGAGGCCCCTAACCCCCATTGGATAACATTGGGCCTCAACACTCTGCACCCGGCCGCCATAGTGCAGCTGAGGGTGTAACAAGAGTGCATCACTGACCCTGGGGGACCCCTGAGTCTAACCCCAGAACCTCAACTCCAAAGACCGATTACTTACCTATAAACCGATAACCATATTTTCCTCCATAGGATAACATTGACACTTTTTCCTGAAAAAGTTTCTAAGTGTGGAGTTTTGAAACCTAAAACAATTCTTTAAAATTGTACGATTTAACCAAAACGCTTTTACTCAACTGTTTACAGGAAATGCCCCAGTGCTGCATCCAGGCATACAGCACTGAGTAAGAAAAGTAATCCAAAAGTAACTTACCTGCTATTTTACTGAAAATCCCATTGAAGTCCATGTACTGCATTTACAAGTGATTGCATTTCTCTGAAACAATACTGTAAGTCAAACCATAGTACATTTACAATTGCAATTGAACTGTTTTATAACCAGCATTTATTACTGTAAAGTATTTATTGCTTACCTGTGCCAGGCTTGCTTGGTTCTAGAAATAAAATACCTAAAAGAATATTTTTATACAAAAACAATTGGTCTGAAGTTCAGTCTTTGAGTGTGTGAATTCATTTGCTGACTGAGTGTGTACAACAAATGCTTAACACTGTCCTCTGATACTGCCTTACTGCTCGACCACACTACCACAAATAGAGAGTAAGGTCCTATCTAACTTTACCTCTGCCTACCTTTGGGGTTCCACTGGACTCTGTGCACACTATACCTCACTTTGGTATAGTATATACAGAGCCAGCTTCCTACAGTATTTAGCCAAGTGGACACTATCCACTCCCGAGCAAACTGAAAGGAGAGTTGGTTGTGTAGCCAGAATCCACAACCTCCTACAGTGCCTGACCTTATAAAGAGAGAATGTGAAAGGGTTGGAGGCAGGAAGGGTCTTCCCAACATAGGATCTAATTCACCAATAAAAACGTAAAAGTAAAGGCAAAGATTTAGATCTTCCCATCATGAGCTGTCATCTTGGCTCATCATCCGGTGCTCAGTAGTCGTGCAAGCACAATACTTTGATCTTACTACCGCTAAGTTAATTCTGGCAAAGGACAGGCTGGCAGGTCTCCTGGAATTTAACGCCGCTTGGAGAAATGCTTCGTGTCTCAGAGGACACACTACGTATCTAATTTTATTTGAATCTACTTCAATGTCCATTTTGAGTAATAAATTACAGATTTTCTTGTGGTTCAAACTGTCCTAGATACGCAATCAAGATACTCATTTACTGCAGCCACATCCATATTTTACTTTGAGAAAACCCTTAAGATTGTTTTCAGTTGGAAGTATGTTTGGAAGTTGAAGCGCAATACCAAAAAGTATCTAAGGGATTTAATTCTGGAAAATCACTTCATAGATAAACCTTTAAAGGAGAATACACTATCATTTTTTGCACTTTGGAAGTTAACCTAAATGAGAAATGGGAAGCATCCTTGTAACCGTAAAGAACAATTTACTTACCATCGGTAGCGATCTTTCTGATGGATACTCTATCTAACTACAGATTCCTCACATTGAGAATATTCCCCAGGCATCAGATTGGGCCTGGAAACGTTTAGAGCAGTATTCCTTCGCACCAATAGGTGGTGCCGTGCTGCTTCTTGCCGACGTCATTCCACTCCGGAACTGACAAATGGAGCAGCATATAAGCGCTACCCATGTACTCTAACTTCAGTTGCTTTCTAGGCTGTCTGCACCCTCAGACACATATCACATCAGCAGATTGGCATGAACAGTGTGCAGATCTCTAGATTGGGACCATTTTAAATGTAAAAAAGTTCAGTTTGCAGAATGGATCGTTAAGGAATCTGTGGTTAGATAAAGTGTCCATCAGAAAATCTGTTACTGAAGGTAACTTGTTCTTCTGATGGATACTTCTAACTGCAGCTTACTCATCTTGTTAATAGTTATCATAGCAGTACCTCCCATAGTGTCGGGTCTGTGAACTGGCTCAGACTAAAAAGTCCTGCAGGACCGAGCGGACAAAATGCCCCTCTCTCGACACACCTGACTGTCCAGGAAGTAGTGCTTCGTGAACTGACCGATGTCCAGGACAGGAACTCCTCGTGCTAATACAGTGGTAGCAGCTTTGGTCCTGGTAGAATGGAAAGGAGTAGCAGCTCTTGATTCAAATGAAGCATAAGGCCTCACAACCAACTTATCAGGTGTAAGATAGATTGACAGAAAAAGCTTGGAGCTCACTCACACGTCTAACCAATGTGATGGCGATGAGAAAGACAGTCTTCAAGGTCAGAAGTCTCAAGGGACAACTGTGCAGTGGCTCAATTGGGGTGCATCTGCGAAGGAGTCAGGTGTGTCTTCAGCAAATTGTCTAAACGTGGTTGATGAATGCCTGTGGCAAACCCGTCTTCGTCCAATGCCTCCATTCAGTCACCAGGGTCATGGACAGACAGCACTTCGACTGGAGTGAACATCTTGAATTTGTCCTTCTGCATGAAGGCATTAAGAGGACGCAGATCTAAAATAGAATGAAAGCCTTCATCCTTCTTTGGCACAAGGAACTAGAGGGAGTAACACCCAGATCCTATCTCTGAGGCCATAACCCTCTCTATGGCTCCTTTGGCCAAAACAGCCTGCACTTCCTGCCGTAAAATGGACAGATGGTCCGCCGTCTGCCGCCCTGAAGTGGGTGCAAGGCACGACAGACTAGAAAGGAATGGAAGAGCTTAGCCCCAGTGGACAATGTGGAGGATCCACTGGTCTGTGGTGATGGCCTGTACAAGGACACACTAAAGTGGTTTTGCGGCTACTGGAGGGGTGGGGGACTGAGTTGAATGTTGTTCATGCTGTTTTTGTCGTCTCTGAGAACAGCGGCCTCTGTGACCAAAGGGCTGAAAAGCATACTGGGTTGGAGGAGGAGTCCTCCGCTGGCGAAATGGGAAGGGTTGGAACCGAAAAGTCCCTCGCATGGTGATGGACGTGTACTCCTGCACTGAACACCCCAGCTACAATGATTTTTGGATCCCTGGTACTGATTTTGTTTTGTCATGGGCAAACACGGATCATGCATGTGCGTCATACCATAGGTCTGTCTCTTGGATAGGGGTCTTGTTGTACTAAGAGGGGTGCACAAAGTGCTACCCTTCGGTGATCAAAGGCACCCTGGGCTCTTTAGATGTGACATTACCAGAGTTTGAGTCGGCTGGCCAAACTTCCACGAGGGAAAGAACTTGAGAGAGGGTATGCTTTATGTGCTCCGGAGCACACTGAAATGAGAGTTCTGTTGTGCAGCCAGAATCCACAACCTTCTACAGTGCCTGACACTGGAAAGAGAGAAGTTGGAAGGGTAGGAGGCAGGAAGGGTCTTCCCAGCGTAGGTCCCAATTCATCAATAAAAACTTAAAAGTATGGACAAAGATTTAGCTCTCCCCCATCATGATCTGTCACCTTGGCTCACCATCGTGTGCTCAGCAGGCGTGCAAGCACAATACTTTGATCTTACTACCACTAAGTTAATTCTGGTGAAGGACAGGCTGGCAGGTCTCCTGGAATGTTGGCGCCACTTGGAGACATGCTTCGTGTCTCAGAGGACACACTATGCATATAATTTCATTTGAATCTACTGAACTCTCACAATGTTTGGAAATTTTGGTGGCTATTTTGAGTTATCAAGTACAAGTTTTCTTGTGGTTCAGATTGTCCTAGTTATGCAACCAAGACCATATTACCAGGCCTTGAGAAAACCTTTAAGATTGTTTTCAGTTGGGAGCATGTTTGGAAGTTGAAGCGGAATACTGAAAAGTATCTAAGGGATTTAATTGTGGAAATCCTTTAATAGATAAACCTTTAAAGGAGAATACACTTTATTTTTTTGCACTTTGGATATTAACTTACCTGAGAAATGGGAAGCATCCTTGTCACCTAAAGGAACAAGTTACTTACTATCAGTAACAATCTTTCTGATGGATACTCTATCTAACCACAGATTCCTGACCTTGTGAATATTCCCCAGTCATCAGATTGGACCCGAAACTTATAGAGCAGTACTCCTTCGCACCAATAGGTAGCGCTGTGCGGCTCCTTGCCGACGTTATTTCATTCCGGAACTGACAAATCAAGCGCCATATAAGCACCACCCATGTACTCTAACTTCAGTTGCTCTCTATGCTGTCCCGCTGAAGGAAGTGACCCAATGAGGGCCACCCGGGTCACTCACGACCACCTCTCAGCCTTCCACACAAATGAAGAGTCGGTCAGACAGTAGAGACTACAAACCAAGTATATTTATTCAGGTACACTTGAGCGGAGTCCAGTCTGACCAGCCTCCTGGGATTGCTGCAGAGGGACTAACTTCAGCAAGCATAGCGATACATTATGTACAATTCAGAACCAATAAAGACACGCACCGACTGGTAATTTCCAGTTGGTAGCAGCTGAACAAAGGAGATACAGAAGGATGAGTTTCGATCCTGAGACCGGGCACATGCTATCTCGATGCCAAGGTCACTCTGCCTGTGCCCGCCGCGCTAAGAGTGGGAGCAGGCCTATCTAGTGGGAAAGGTATGCACTAATAAGAACAGTGTATTCATTAGTACAGCAAGGCTCAACCTTGGAGAAACGAAAACTATCGCACCTGCTTTCAGCAGAGGCAGGGAAAGAAATCAACTTCAATCGTAACTCAAAATGGCGGTCAAACATAAAATGGTGCCGCGAATGCTAACTTAAGGCACACAATACGTAAACAATACAGCTAGAACATTTTTATTCCAACAGACCCTCCTTTTAGCATTCACTAACCATTGCATATTACTATCTAGAAATGAATAACATATTGCGAAGATAAGAAACGGCACCATATGCGAATGTATACATAGTCAGTATTCAAAGATACCTTCGTCAATCTGCATGATTTCATCAATTTGTTTCTGCAGCATGATCGCAGCATTGGTGTCATGGACGGACATTTTTGGTCTAGGTGTCAGAGCACGTAAACAACAGGTACAACAAGCCGGAAGGCAGTGTATGCAAAGGCAACATGTAAAGTTAATACCAGCAACTGCAACCAAAAAGATAAGGATTTTTAACCCCACGTTGTTAGCATATTCCAAAGCCACCCCGATAATGTCCAAGTACCTGTCTCTTGGTATAGGTCTGATGACAGTCTATGCAATTTTTGTATAGCCGTATACACACTGGGGGCGTGGTCTGGTATGTAAACACAACAGCTGCTGCCAATGATGCGACAGGCCCCTCCCGATCAGCAAGGATGACGTCTAACACCATCCTGTTTTGTAAGGTAACGAGCCTCGTAGCCTGGAGCTCTGCAGTAATGTTTGTCAGTATCCCAGCTGTCGTATTAATAACCCCTTCCACAACTCTCGTGAGCCGACGAAGCTGGAGACTATTAGCCATGGGGCCCCAGAAGGGTAGGAGACCCCTTGCCGCATCATCAAACTGCTGCCAGGTGGTATCTGCCTGATCTATATCCTCAGTGTCCACAACCCTTCGGACTCGGGGTAAGTATATGCTCCTACGTTGCAGCCGATGGTCTTTATGGTAATTGGACGGGGCAATATGCACAGGGGGAAGAAGGAAAGAGAGATAACATCTGCCAGACCACCCGTTCGGAAGCCAGACATAAGCAAAATAGAAGTTCTGAGGTAGGACTGAGGGTGGACTATTAAGCGTTATCAGTCCGTAGGTGAAATTGCACCTACTTTCCCCCACCTTTACCTCCCCTGTTCCCTGGACACAGAAGCTAGATGTGGTGTTAACCACAGACACCGGTATGGGTTTGTCCTTAGTAACATTACGATCTTGGAAAGATTGGAAGTACTCGGAAGTGTTGAATCTTTGGAAATCAGCCATTTCCATTCTAAGCCATGTTTCGTTCTGTATTTTATCATATATGCTCATACAAGATGTTGGAGATAGTGTACCAGACGTCCCATTTCCTTCTCGACCTAGGGGAGTAAATCCGTGATGGAAACTTATATACTGTACCACAGTGCGAGAATCAGCAGATGTCATAACCTGAGTAGATAACTGGAAATGATAGTGCACCATAACGAACAATTGAAACCAGCCCTCACAACTACCAATATATGACAATGGCAGGGACAACAAATTATCGCTCTTAAGAGTAACTGAGGGAAGCAATCCACAAACCTAACAATTTGTTGTATTGGACACATCATGAGCTTCATGTAACATTTGCATAAACACATTATCTGTGTAAGTCTTTCTGTGTTCCCCTTTGTGAGGGGCCAAAGTAACAAACATATGCTCAGGGGAAGTGGGCGTTGTACCAACCAAGGAATGTACAGGATACTTTTGCTCCAGGAATCAAGCTATTCCAAGTACTGTTATTAATGCAATCACAACTATCAATACGAAGACTATTTTACTCTTTGTGGACCAGCCCTGCGCTAGTCGCAGTGATGCAAATGGCTGTTCCTCCTCCTCGATAGGTCGACCAAACGGATACATTATGAAACAAGAAACGGGAATGCAATGAAACTGATAGCATGGGCAAGTGTTCCCAGTGTCCATCAGAGCCTCACTGGTAGACTCCTATTGTTCATCAACGTTGGCGCTCTTGAGCACCGGCGGTGGAGCTGCCCAGTCCTAGCTCTCGATGAATCCCACGTCGTCCAGGATAATGTATCCCCCTCCGAGGGAGCACATTCAATTTATCCTGTCCAATGTTACAACAGTGCACCAATCTCGCCTCACCCTAAAATAACACGTTGGTACTGTAGCAAAGTTCACCCTGACTTACACAGTCCATCCCTGACTAATCTGACTTCTCCTTTGGTGCACTATTCCTTAGCCAAGGGCGCAAACTGTACCTGGTAATTCCAGGCACAGAGGGGTCAACGAATAACTGTTCCTTAACAGCTCGAATCTCTGGAAGGACCGCTGCATTTAGCACGTCGTCGTTCTCAGCATCCGTTTGGATCCATGTAAGATTTGCGTCACTAAAAGGGACAAACCGAGGGACCTTCTCACCCTCAGCATCCCCAATGCCTTCCCTCACACAGTCGTCATAGGGTAAGGGTAAGGGTATCCTGCGGCAGTGGCTGGAATGAATCCAATTCTTTCGGCCATTAACTTTGACTGCGGTCCGGGTAGCGAGGAGCACCTGCTCGGGCCCCTCCACCGAGGCTCCAAGCTTTTCTTCCGCTGAAAATTCCGGAGCAACACCCAGTCCCCGGGCTGGATGTTATGACCGGGCCCCTCTGGTATGGGTGGGAGCGCCTCTCGGATCTGTTGGTGAATAGAACGCAGATTTTCAGTTAACTGGCACAGGTAATAAGTCAATAGAGGGTACTCAATTTCTTAAAAAATACGCAGGCGCGGGACGTCCCAGACATTCGCCGGGCGTCCGAACATGACCTCGTAGGGTGACAATCCTGTCCTAGAATGTGCTATAGTTCTTGTAGACAAAAGAGCTAGTGGTAAAGCATCTGGCCACTGTAACCCTGCGGTCTCCTGAATCTTTGCCAATTTCAGTTTGAGAGTACCATTGTACTTCTCAACCAAACCCGCTGACTGGGGGTGATTTGCAGCATGGAATTTCTGCTTTATGTGCAAACCGTCGCAAACGAACTGGATAACCTTGGCATTAAAGTGACTTCCGTTATCACTCCACATCAAACGGGGCAAGCCAAAGCGAGGAAAGAACTCCTTCAGGAGTGCCTTTGCAGTCGCAATGGCTGCATTCTATTTAGTAGGGTAAGCCTCAACCCATTTACTGAATGCACAAACAACTACCAACACATACTTCAAATTATTGACCCTGTCCATTTCGATATAGTCCATTTGAAGGACCTCAAAAGGGAAGGTGGGAGGTGCAAAATTTCCGGGTGGCGTAGGGGTACCTTTGCCAGGATTGTGCATCATGCACACCATACAGTACTTTACTAAATGTGCAGCCGTCTTTGGAATATTGTCATTTTGCCATACGGGGTCTAACAGTTTGCAAATACATTTAGCACTGATATGAGCTGGGCCATGGGCCATCGTGGCTACAGGAAGAACATACGCATCTGGCAACATCCATCTCTGCTTCCCTGACTTGTCAATACAACATCCCTCATCATTCATGTTTGCTGTATTTTCTTGCCACACTGCTAATTCCTCCATTGTGGCCTCACTCTGTATCTCCTTCACATTTTCTAGTGTATCCTCAAACATAGTGACCTCGGGCACCCACCTAGCGGGACCTGCTACAAACATTCTTTTCATCGGAGTTCGGGCTGTTTCCTTGGCTGTCTGATCTGCAAAGGCATTCCCTTTGCACACATCGTCAGTAACTTTTCTATGAGCGCTGCACTTCACTATGGCCAATTTCTTAGGGAGTATCAGAGCAGACAGAAGCCTATGTTTAAGAGGACCATGCTGAATGTGTGTCCTGTGGGAAGTAAGGAACCCTCTCTGTGCCCAGAGCCGCCCAAAATTATGGGCGACCCCGAAGGCATACTGACTGTCAGTATAAATATTGACAACTAACCCCTCACTCACTTCGCAGGCTCGAACAAGGGCGACTAACTCAGCTGCCTGGGCGAACTGATAGGGAACTCGTGATGTCTCAATTACCATTCGCAACGTAGTAATTGCGTACGCTGCAGTGGTGGTGCCATCTGGTAATTTGAAACAAGAGCCATCGACATATAGTTCCCCTTGGGGGTTAGATAAGGGAACATCAGTCAGGTCTACCCGTCCTTTCATCTCTTCTTCCGTCCGGAAGATACAATCATGTATGTCAATCTCCTCATTCTCAGACGGGAGGGGTAATAACGTGGCTGGATTCAGAGTGGCACAGCGTTTAATCGTGATGTGCTTTGCAAAGAGCGTTAGTTCGTAGCCTGTCAGAAATGCACTGGTGGGTGCTGTGTCTTTGTCTTATTCAAAAGGGTATCCACAGCATGGGGTACCATAACTGTGAGGTCATTATCAAATACGAGTCCCGCTGATTGTTTTATTGAGACAGCCACAGCCGCGACTGCTCTTAGACAGCTCGGAAGGGCTCGTGGGACAGGGTCAAGCACAGCAGAGAAATAAGCATGTGGTCGTTGCTTATCCCCGAATTTTTGTGTTAAAACAGAAAGCTCTCAACCACCCAGCTCATGAACGTACAACACGAAGCATTTAGCATAATTAGGGGTACCAAGCACTGGAGCCGAGCAAAGCGCAGTTTTTAATTGCTCAAAAGACTGCTGAAATTCAGGCGTCCAAGGCAGGGGTTCATGCACATCTTTTAGTGTTAGCGCAAGCAGGGGCTTAATAAGCAGCGAGTAGCCAGGTATCCACTGCCTGCAATAGGAAGTGATACCTATGAAAACGCGCACATCTTTCTGAGTTTGCGGAATAGGCATTTTAACAATGGTACTGATGCGCTCAGGGGTCAATCTCCTACCCTCCTTCGACAGTAGGTGACCTAAATAGGTGACCTCCCGTCGACAATACTGAAATTTGGAAAGGGATACCTTATGACCATGGTCAGCTAAATGGAGCAACAATTTAACCGTACTATCTTTGCAACCTTGTTCTGTGTCCGAGGTGATGAGCAGGTCATCAACATATTGGAGCAATACATTACCTGTGGACAAGGAATCCAGCTGACCTTTCAATGCTTGACTATAAATACTCGGACTTTCTGTATGGCCTTGAGGAGCGCGACAGAATCTAAAGCTTCTACCAGCTAGGGTGAACCTGAACAGATAGCTGCTGTCAGGATGAATGGGGATACTGAAGAACGCATTTTTCAAGTCAATGACAGAAAAGAATTTAGCAGAAGAAGGAATCATTGTCAAGAGTGTTGTAATGTCAGGGACCACTGGACACTGGGGAATCACTATTTTGTTAACTTCACGCAAGTCAATCACAAAACGATAAACCTCTGCATGGTCATCAGAGGAACCCGAAGGTGTCCTTTTGAGAATATTAGCAGCCGTCTCTTCAACCACTCCTTTCTCAATCAAATCCTGCACAGTTTGCATCAAAGCTTGCTCACCTGCCTGTGGTATTTTATACTGGGGAATGCAGGATAAAATAGCACCTTCCTTGACACGTATCGAAACAGGCGATATCTGCAACAAACCCACATCTGTGTTGCCCGCTGCCCACAGAGTGGGTGGCGCATCCTTAAACTCCGCAGGAAGAGGCGCTTCTTTAGACAGACACTGTGTAGCGCGCACAACATTCGGACCCATTGTCAT
>CAWUFW010022611.1:0-91637 GCA_963921515.1 Calotriton arnoldi
GTCGAGCTCCTCAACCATGTCCTGTATGTCATTATTATTTTCACTAATAGCTGGGTTGTTTTCTTGAGACATTCTAACAAAAGTTCTAACCCCTCTACCCTTGACTATAGTGACTTTTTATTTTCTACAATTTTAAAGGGACTTAAGCAAGGCCCTAACAAGACTTTTAGTAATTTGGTAAAAAATGCCAATTTGAAAAAATCAGAATTCTAAAGGCAATTTAAGAGTTCTGTCGTGTGATCAGATGGTAACCAAGTAGTCCAACAATGCAAGTTTGTATCCCACCGCTGATCCACCAATGTAAGAAAGTGGCTCTGTATATACTGCACCAAAGTAAGGTTCAGTGTGCACAGAGTCCACAGTCCCCAGAGGTTTGGCAGAGGCTAAAGTTAGATATAACCTTACTCTCTAAAGTGGTAGCTTGGTCGAGCAGTAAGGCAGTATCAGAAGGACAGTGTAAAGCATTTGTTGTACACACTCAGTCAGCAAATGAAGCCACACACTCAAGAACTGAACTCTAGGCCAATGGTTTGTATATAAAAATATAGTTGTTTTATTTTAGAACCAACAATGGGTGTCAAAATATACTTTCTCAGAATGAGATGCTTTAGTTAACTACTGTTCAATTGGCAATAGACTTTTGAATGCAATAGTTACAGTTGTTGCAATATGCAACACAATTTTAAACACAATTATACATTGAGCTCAATGGAAATTTCTGGTTAAATGCAATAGATTACTTTTTGGATTACTTTTCTAACCACGGGACTGGATCTTGGATTCAGTCCCGGGACACTTCCTGTAAACAGGTGAGAAAAAGCGTTTTGGTTATGGTAGTGATTTTTGAGGAATATTACTGTATTTCAAAAGTTGACACTTAGAAACTTTTCTGGGTAAAATTACCAATGTTATCCTAGGGAAGGAAATACAGTTTGCAAGCAAAGTATGTTTACGTTACTTTTGTAATCCAGTGCTGGACTCCTAGGTTCAGCACTGGGACATTACTTAAAACAGGTAAGTAATTACGTTTTTGTAGTTTGTACGATTTTTAAAGAATATTTGTATGATTCAGAAATCGACACTTAGAAACTTTTTCAACAAAAAGCAGGCAATGATATCCTATGAGAGGAATTTCCAGTTACTGGTAAGTACGGTAAAAATTACTTTTCATGGTCGGTACTGGACTAAAAGATGCAGTACTGAGGTCTCTCCTGATAGTAGGTGAGTAATTCGGAATTCGTTACTGTTGTGATTTTTAAGCAATATTTTGGTATTTCAAAAGTGGACACTTAGAAGAAATTTCACAGAAAACCAGTCAATGGATCCCTATGTAAGAAAATTCAATTCGCCGGTAAGTTACTTTTAACGTTACTTTTGTAATCCAGTGCTGGACTCCTAGGTTCAGCCCTGGGACATTTACTTAAAACAGGTAAGTAATTACGTTTTGGTAGTCTGTACGATTTTTAAAGAATATTCTTGTTTTCAAAAGTCGACACTTAGAAACTTTTTGGAAGAAAAAGTGTCCATGTTATCCTATGAGGAAAAATGAGTTATCGGTCTCGAGGTAAGTAATCGGTCTTTTGAGTTAGGGTTCTGGGGTTAGACTCAGGGGTCTCCCAGGGTCAGTGATGCACTGTTGTTGCACCCTCAGCGGCACTAGGGCGGCCGGGTGCAGAGTGTTGAGGCCCAATGTTATCCTATGGAGGATAGGGGACTCCGGTTGGTGGCGGCTGGCAAGCAGGCCACGGGGTTGTGGGAGCAAAGCTCCTAGGGTTAAGCTCAGGGCACGTTGGGGACCAAGTTAGCACCAAAGAGGCACCCTCAGCGGCACTAGGGCGGCCGGGTGCAGAGTGCTGTTTTGAGGTCGGGTGCCCTGTTGATTTCAATGGAAATTTTCGGTTTTGGTTTTCAGCTGCAGGCTCGGTCCAGGAAGACTTCCAGGAGGAACCAACAGCTGGGCAGGTAAGTTGGAGGGCTCGGGGACGTAGGTGCACCTCGGGTTCCTTTCTCCAGGGCGCAGGGCGTCTGGATGCAGGGGTGTCTTTTGAGGTCGGATTTCACCTTACCGGGCCACTCGCGGTTGGGGGTTCTCCGTGCAGAGGCTGCAGGCGACGTCGGGGAGTCCTGGAGGGGTCAACCCACGGTGGACTCGGACTCTGGAGAGCTGGGGGACCTCGCTGGGACCGGTGGGCCACTTGAACTCGGGCTGTAGGCGGCGGGTGCAGTGGTGGTTCCAGGCGTCGGGTTTCTTTCTCCTCAGCAGGCTCGGAGTCTTTGTTTGGTGTTTCTTTTGAACAGAGCTGCTGTTCACAGGAGATCCGGTCTTTGTTGAAGGCAGTCAGTCCTCCCTGGGGTTCTGGAGGTCGCTGGCTGCAGGACAAGACTATTTTTGGCGCAGGATCTCTGGAAACTGCAGACGGGCCGGTAGGGCTGGGGCCAAGTCAGTTGTTCTCTGCAGTCTCCTCTGCTGGGCGTCTTCTTTCGTCCTTTTTCTTCTTAGGTTGCGGGAATCTAAGGAAGGAAGGTTCAGGAGTGCCCCTAAATACTAGATTTAGGGCGTTACAGGTAGGTAAAGGGCAGGGACCAATGGGTCCCTGCCCTGAGATGAGTACACCCCTATCCTGCCACTCTCCTGTGGGAGGGGGCAGGAGCCTAGTCCTGATTGGGCAGGGCTCCCCATCTTCAAGATGGCGAGAGCCCGGAGATGTGCTTCACCTCGCCTCCCCCACCTGAGGGGTGGGGTTGGCAGAGGGTGGCACACCCCTTTCCTCCCTTGGTGTTTCCCTCCAGTCTTCCCACCAGGATGGGGGAGGAACCGGTGGGGACCAGTTGCTGAGTACAGCAAGTGGTCTGGGGAAGCTCACAAGGCGGAATGCCTTTGAAGCTTCCCCTGCCCATCCTGGGGAGGGGGCCTAGCACCTCACCCAGGACGTGCATTGTTGCAGGCCCGGGAGAGCGGATGGCTCTCTACCCAGGGGTCCAGCAACATGTCTGCTGGGTGGCAGCCTAGGCAGCCCCTCAGACAAGACGTGGATTGTAGGTTAGGTTCAGGGGGTAACTCTAAGTTGCCCTCTGACGTGCATTTTACAGTAAATCCCACACTGGCATCAGTGTGGGTTTACTGTGCTGAGGAGTTTGATACCAAACTTCTCAGTCTTCAGTGCAGCCATCATGGTGCTGTGGAGTACGTGCTGGCGACCTCCCAGCACCATATACTCAGAATGGCAGCCCTGCACTTACAGTGCCCAGGAATGGGCCTGGGTACTGTAGGGGCACAGGGCTCATGCACCTGTGCCCTCACCACTGGCATAGGGCACCCAGCTAGAGGGGTGACTGAGGTATGCCAGGGCAGTGTGTTTGTGGGCATGGCACACAGGGATGTGTGCCATGTCGACTCTCTGTTTTGTTCTGCACCAAGACACTCAGCCTGCAAGGGCAGTGTGTGTGTGTCAGGGTACAGGGCCTCTAAGGGTGGCACAATAAGTGCTGCAGCCCTTAGGGGTCTTCTCTGGTCACAGTGCCCTGGGTACCTAGGGTACCATTTACCAGGGGCTTACCTGTGGCCAGAGATGCCAATTGGGTTTAGGCTGAGTACAGTTTTAGGGAAGGAACACAGGCCCTGGGTACCTGATTGGCAGGGATCCAGGGCACACCAAGGAAAAGTGCATCAGTTATCAGGCAAAAAGTGGGGGGGTTACTGCAACAGAAACCCACTTTCCTACACAGTGCTATTGGGAAATTGGGCTATTTCTGAACCAAGGACTACCTTTTTGCCAAATTTGGTGTAATTCCGTTCAGCAGTTTCAGCTGTAACAGTGTCTAAAGTTTCCTATGGGAAATTGATTTTCCGACCTCTATTTTTTGAATTTCTCAGGAACTACTGAACGGATTTACTCCATTTTAACAAAAGGTCTCTTTGTGAAACAAGGGCTACCTTTTTGCCAAATTTGGTGTAATTCCGTTCAGCAGTTCGAGCTGTAGACGTGTCTAAAGTTTCATATGGAAAATAACATGGAGAAAACACGTTTTGGGACCCCCCTTTTATCTCGGTCCCCGCTTGGCGAATCAACCCGAAACTTTCATGATAGGAGCTGACCGGAGCGGGCCGTAAGTTATTAAAATTTTGCGAAGATTTGTCTACCGGCGCCAAAGTTATTGGGAAAAGAAAAAACACTTTTCCTATGGAAACTAGGTCCCAACTATAAACTGGCCACACACACACACACACACAGCCACACAGCCAGCCACACAGCCAGCCACACAGCCAGCCACACAGCCACACACACACACACACACACACACACACACAGCCACACACACACACACACACCCTCTAAGGTTGGCACAATAGGTGCTGCAGCCCTTAGAGGCCTTTCCTGGTCACAATGCCCTTGGTAACAATGGTACCTTTTACAAGGGACTTGCATGTGGCCAGAGGGTTGCCACTTGGCTTTGTAACAGTACAGTTTTAGGGAAATAACATAGGCCCTGGGTACCTGGTTGATTGGCAGGAACCCAGGGCAAACTTCTTCAAAGAGCATCAACATCACACAAAAAGTGGGGGCAACCATACAGAAAGAGGGCACTTTCTAACACAACCCACCCCCCACCAACCCCCAAACGAAAGAGGATGAGACTAAACTTTCCTAAGAGAGTCTTCATTTTCTAAGTGGAAGAACCGGGAAAGTCCATCTGCATTGGCATGGGCAGTCCCAGGTCTGTGTTCCACTACAAAGTCCATTCCCTGTTGGGAGATGGACCACCTCAACAGTTTAGGATTTTCACCTTTCATCTGCATTAGCCATCTGAGAGGTCTGTGATCAGTTTGAACTAGGATGTGAGTACCAAACAAGTATGGTCTCAGCTTCTTCAGGGACCAAACTACAGCATAGGCCTCCCTCTCAATGGCACTCCAACGCTGCTCCCTGGGGAGAAGCCTTCTGCTTATAAAAGCAACAGGTTGGTCTTGGCCTTCATCATTGGTCTGCGATAGGACTGCTCCTATCCCTAGCTCAGAGGCATCAGTCCGCGCAATGAACTGCTTGGCATAATCTGGTGCTTTTAGAATTGGTGCTGAGCACATTGCTTCTTTCAGAGTGTCAAAAGCCTTTTGGCAACTAACTGTCCAGTTTACCTTTTTGGGCATCTTCTTGGAGGTGAGTGCTGTGAGGGGAGTCACAATGGACCCATATCCCTTCACAAACCTCCTGTAGTACCCAGTCAAGCCAAAGAATGCCCTGACCTGGGTCTGGGTGGTTGGAGCTTCCCAGTCCAGGATAGCCTGGATCTTGGGCTGTAACAACAAGGTGGTCCAAGTACACCACAGTTCCCTGTCCTATCTGGCATTTGGATGCCTTGATAGTTAGGCCTGCAGTTTGCAGGGCTTTTAAAACCTTCCCAAGGTGGATCAGGTGATACTGCCAGGTGGAGCTAAAGACAGCAATATCATCAAGATACGCTGCACTAAAGGCCTCCACCCAGCAAGGACTTTATTTACATACCTTTGGAAGGTGGTAGGGGCATTCTTTAAACCAAAGGGCATAACTTTGAACTGATAAAGACCACCAGGTGTGGAGAATACTATTTGTCCTTTGCTCCTGGGGCCATGTCAATTTGCCAGTACCCTGTACTTAAGTCAAAGGTACTATGGAATTTGGCTGCACCCAATGTATCTATCAGCGCATCAGCCCTGGGTATGGGACAGAGTTGAGTACTCTATAGTCCACAGAGAACCTCATTTCTCTTTCCACCCTGTGGATGAGGTTTGGGGGTCTCAGAGGGTTCAATGACCCCCAACTCCAGCATCTTGCCGACTTCAGCTTTGGTGCTCTCCTTAACTTGATCAGACTGCCAATAGATTGTATTTTTGACAGGTACACTGCCCTCAGTGTCCACATCATGGGTACACCAGTGTGTCTGACCAGGGGTCAAAGAAGAGCTTAGCATACTGCCGTAAGACTTGCCTACAGTCAGCCTCTGTTGGGAAGTGAGGGGGTCTGAATAAACTACTCCATCCACTGACCATCTTTGGGGCTATAAGAGAGGAGGTCAGGGAGAGGTTCACTTTGTCTCCTGATCCTCATCAGTCACCATCAGCATGCTTATGTCAGCCCTGTCATGGTAGAGCTTTAGGCGGTTCACATGGATCACCCTTTTGGGTGTCCTGCTTGTGCCCAGGTCTACCAAGTAGGTGACCTCACTTTTTTTGTAGGATAGGGTAAGGGCCACTCCATCTGTCCTGGAGGGCCCTTGGTGCCACAGGCTCTAAAACCCAAACCTTTTGCAGTGGTTGGAACTCCACCAGTGCAGCTTTTTGGTCATACCAGTGCTTCTGAAGCAACTGGCTGGCCTCAATAATCTTGGATGCCTTTTCCATGTACACTGCCATTCTGGACCTTAGGCCTAGTACATAGTCCACAATGTCTTGTTTGGGTTCTTGGAGATGCTTCTCCCAACCCTCTTTAACAAGACAGAGTGGTCCCCTAACAGGATGGCCAAACAGAAGTTCAAAGGGATAAAACCCTACTCCCTTCTGAGGCGCCTCCCTGTAGTCGAAAAGCAAGCATGTGAAAAGGACATCCCATCTCCTTTTGAGTTTCTCAGGGAGCCCCATAATCGTGCCTTTCAATGTCTTGTTGAATCTCTCAACAAGGCCATTTGTTTGTGGGTGATAGGGTGTAGTAAACTTGTACTGCACTCCACACTCTTTCCACATGTGTGAGGTAAGCAGACATGAAGTTGGAACCACTGTCTGAAACCACCTCCTTAGAAAACCCTACCCTGGTGAAGACACCAATGAGGGCCTTGGCTACTGCAGGAGCTGTGGTAGTCCTAAGGGGAATTGCTTCAGGATACCTGGAGGCATGATTGTAGGAAGGAGACAGACACAGAGACAGACACAGAGACAGACACAGAGACAGACACATGTTATTTATTATATTAACTTTGAATATCAGCTATTTATTGTGCCTTCATTTTTTATTAAGTTTGTTATAGTTTAGGTAACATTGTAACAATGTAGCAGCGTGTGACTTAAATGCTTGGTTATGTGGCGATTTAATATAGACTGCCTAACAAATAGTGACAATAAAATGCATGGCACAACTGAAATGTTTTTGTTTAAAACCATTGTTAGTAAAACTGCTGTATTGGTGAGTGTTTTTTAAATGTAAAATTATTATTGCAAGCACGTTTAGGTGACGGCATATCATAGTTTTTCCATTTTATTTTTCTTCCATAAACTTGGGACAAGAAATAGTACAAAAAGTAGCCATCACACCAGCCTGCCAAGGCTAGATCTACGGCTTTGCCTATGTTTGTTTGTTCAGTTTGCATTACCCCAGAAGACATTTGATGTTTGGTTGTCTTCTATAGTATTTACATTTAAGGATAGCTGTGTCAGAGGTTTGCCACTACTACAGAATAGTAGGTGCAGGAAAGTGAATTGGATGTGCCTTAACGGCTAGAGTGGCTGACTTTGAGACTGGGGAACCAGGTTCCAGTCTGGCAGAAGGCTCAAACATCCGGTGATTCTGGGCAAATCACTTAATTTCCCCATGCCTAAAAATGTGTCAGCCTGTAATGCAACTGGTGCTCATGTAAAGCACTCTGATACTTCTGGGTCGAGATTGCGTTATCTAAAACGGCAAAAATAAATAAATAATGCCTTGCAGTATGACGTGCATTCTCATGTTGCAAGAAGAGCAGGTTTCTCCAACAAGTAGCTCTGGCGATAGTGTTAGCCTTCCGGCTATTTGTGAGCAGCTCCAACCTAGTAAATTAAAAGATTTTGTTTGGTTGAATTAGGTGGGTTTCCAAAGTTGAAAAGGATGTATTTAAGAGTAAACTGTGTTTTTTCAGAAGCCATAAGCTAATGTTTGAAGGACAAAAATATTTAAGGTTAATAGATAAATGGGGATTCATGCTGCATTGGGAAGCCATATTACTGGTGTTCGTTCCCAGGTGCCTGGTGGCATTGTGCTTGTGACTGATGGGGCATGGAGAGGCATTATTGCTGGTGTCCTTGCCGGATGCCCTGATATGGTCACTGTAATCCTGCATGCAATGACCACTAATGGAATGTTGTCTGATGTGGTCAGTTGTGACATTGATAGTTTGTGTTAGTTAATTGGGACGATTTTCTTTGAACACAAGTAGCTTTTTCTTCAGAAAAGGTTTGAGATCCCTAGTGTAGAGCAATATCTGGAGGTAATTCAATACTGTGGTAATACCATTGCAACTGTGTATTACATCCAACTTATCATAATTGTACAAAAGCATGGGTAATAATCAGTCCTAACAATGTTACCGCAAATAATGCCAATTTTTTATTGGCGGGACCTATTCACAGTATTTCTGTGATTTGGGAATACTGCTATTCAAATATGGGCCAAATATGACAGATCCGCAATAACCGAGTGTAAATTGCACAGCTGCTACTTTGTGTTTATGCATGATTTGCAAATTAGCTGCTAAAAATTTGGCAACCTGGAATGAGGAATGATGCATCTAAGCACGTTAATCACTATGTAAAAGTGTCCACGCAGCACTCGTTTCTTATTTGCTCCTCGGATTTGCAGGAAGGTGTGGAGCCAACACCTCTAAAAGGAGCGTAATTTGAAGCCTGTTTGGGCTCAAGGGGCCAAAACGACAAAGTAAAAAATAGGAGATTAACCATTTTGCCCACATAATGAACATTAGCACCGTCAATGAGGAAGCCAATATCAAAAGGCTACACATATTCAAACTTCACACCGAGATACATTACATCTCGAATGTCCGGGACCGCATTTTCTGTCATATTTGTTGATTTTCTTCCAGTTAAAGGGTTAATTTTTTGATGGCCTGAGTTATGCTCAAAGCAGTTTGGACTACATAATTAATATGTGCTCGTATATCTACATGAACACAGATCAAATTAAACGTTACTCACGTTTCTAGCGATATCAACGCCGATTTCACTGTATCTGTCCATAAGGATCGCACTTTTAAAGTTGCTAAAAATTGTGAGTAAGATCTTCTGGGAATTTATTCTGCTTATTTAGTGGTAAATAGTGAAAATGTACAATAAATCGTTCTGAGCAGGCCCGTTGTAAAAGGCCTTGGCCGTCTCTGGCCTAAAAAGCTCGGAAAAGGTGTTTTAATGGCGCTGCATCGAATGACCTCTTGGACGCAGGGGAACTTGAGCACCTGAGTGATTTTAAAATAAACACGTCTGGTGCCTGTTATGCGCGGAGATACCTTACAGCGTTTGAGCTGGGGCCGGCGTCCATTGCTAACTGCTTCTACAATGTCAAGAGTGGCGCAGGAATGTTGTGGTTCTGTCTTAAATACAGCTTGGAAGAGCAGTTTTGCTTTCTGGCCCAGAATTGTGTATAATGAAGGCAGAGTTTCTAGTTTCGAACTCGCGGCCAGCTCCCTGTTTTTGTAGTATTAACCGTTCATGGCGGGGTAGAAACGAGACTTCCATCTCTAACAACCAATCTGCTCTGCGCGCGCTGTCTATCCCTTAGAAGACGTGCATAAAAAAAGGGGGGCGTCGACAGCCTGTTGGATATTTGCGAGGACTGAGGCAGAGGAGGGGTCAGACCCATTCCCCCAGGTCCCATGTTTATTGCAGCCCTTTAAGTGACCTGATATTGTGGAACAAACAGAGCTTTGTTGAAACAAGCATTGGCCGCGCGGCCGTGAAAGCGACGCGGCCGCGCGTCAAAGTGAAAGCGATCGCGCTAAGAAGCAGCAGCTGTTTTCAAGCACACACTTGTGCTTGTGGAACCATCCACCTTGCGGGAGCAAGCAACAGCCAATTAGCATGCGCGCCGCTGCTCGCTCCCGCAAGGTGGATGCCGCCACAAGCACGAGTGTGTGCTTCCAAAAAGAGCAGAGCGACGGCTCAAGACCTAAAAACTGAGAAGTTTGGTATCAAACTTCTCAGCACATTAAACCCACACTGATGCCAGTGTGGGATTTAATGAAAAATGCACTCAGAGCATCTTAGAGATGCCCCTGAAAAACGACCAGCCTCTGGTGGGTTCCCTGACTGGTACACACCAGCCTGCCACCACGAGACCCGTTTCTGGACCCCTAGGCTGGGAGCCTTCGCTCCCTGAGCCCAGAAACAAATCTTTCCTGGGCGGAGGTGTTCACACCTCCCCCAGGCCAGGAAGAGCCATCTGTGGCAGGGGATCTTCAAAGGCCTGGCAGCCTTTGTAATGCGACCCCCAGCCTCTCCTACTGTCAGGAGCAGGCCCCCTTCCTGTCTCCCCTCCTTTTCGGCGGGAATAATTAGCCAGCCCAGAAGGTGTGCCCACCTCTGCCAACCCCACCCCTCAGGTGGAGGGAGGCAAGGTGAAGCTCACTCTTCAGTGCCCACCATCTTGCAGATGGGGGCACTCCCCAATCAGGATTAGGGATTGTGCTCACTCCCCCACGTAGGGTGAGCACACCAAGGGTGTAGTCACCCTAAGGTCAGTGGCCCATTGGCTACTGACCTAGATACCCCTAAAAAACACCCCCTAGATACAGTATTTAGGGGGCAGTCCTGAACCAAGAAGTCAGACAAGAACCTGCAAGAAGAAGGACCGAACAGCCGGGCCTAAGCTAACAAGGAGGACGCCTACTGACTTGGCCCTAGCCCTACCGGCCTATCCCCACCTCGAACCTGCTCCAGCAAAATCCTGGTGTGTCCTGCAGCCAGCAACCTCGAGAAACCCGGAGGACCGGCCTGCCTTCCATCCGAAAGACTGTCTCCCAGGAACACTAGATTTGTTCATCAACAGACTCCAGCTCCGCAAGGATCTGCGGGTCCGCACCACTCTGCACCAGACACCCGCGGCCCGAGTTCGAGTGGCCCAACACCAAGAGGAGGATTTGATTTAGCACACAAGGTGCGGTGTCAGGTGCCCTGTTGGTTTCATTGGTGAATCTCCGGTTGCAACAAACACTGCAGGCTCGGGGACGAAGATCTTCTGGAGGTAAGTTGGGATGTCTTGGGATGCCGAGACACCGTCGGTCGGGCCACCCAAGGCCGTGGGATCTCAGATGCAGGGGTGTCTTTTGGTGTCTGGTTTTTCTTACCGGCTCCGGTCACGATCGGTGGACATCCTCCAGATTGGGCTGCAGGTGTCGGTTGGAGACTTGAGCAGGTCAGGAATCACCAGATCCCAGGTCAGCATCACTGGGGAGAACTCCTCGTGGTGTTCGGCCACTCGAACTAGGACCATTGGCATTGGGTGCAGACTTGCAAATCCGGTGCTCAAAGGAGACAAGGTCTGGTTGAGGAAGGCAGGGCAGGTCCTCCGGGTTCTTGGGGGCTGCTGGCTGCTGTACACGCTGAAATTTTGCTGGAGCAGGTAAAGGTTGGGACAGGCTGGTAGGGCTGGGGCCCAAGTCAGTTGGTGTCCTCCTTTTCTTCAGCATGGCTCTTTGGTTCTTCTTGTATCTTCTTGTCTGAGGAGGCAAGGTTCAGGGTTGCCCCAAAATACTAAATTTAGGGGCGTTTCAGGTAGGTAAAGATTGGGACCAAAGGGTCCCTTCCTTGGGGTGAGTACACCCCCTATTATGCCAAACTCCAGTGGGAGCAGGGCATAAGCCTCACTCTGGTTGGCTGGGTTCCCCCATTTTCAAGATGGCGGGGACTGAGTAGTGCTTTGCCATGCCTCCCCCACCTGAGGGGTAGGGGTTGGCAAAGGTGGGCACACCTCTCCTCCTATCTTGGTTTTCCCCGACGATTCTCCTGCCTAAAGTGGGGGTCAGAACCGGTGGGGGCAAGTTGCTGGGAGCAGCAAATGGCGGGGTCAGCTCACAAAGGCAGCAAGCCTTTGAAGCTCCCCCTTCATAAACCCTGCCCATTTTGGGGAAGGAGACTCGACACCTCGTCCCAGGATGTGCATTTTTTCAGGCCCCGAGAGCGGCAGGCTCTCGACCCAGGGGTCCAGAAACATGTCTGGTGGTGGCAGCTGAAAGCAGCTACTCAGCATGGACACTAGTCAGGTCGTTTTTCAGGGGGCATCTCTGAGATGCCCTCTGTGTGCATTTTTCATTAAATCCCACACTGGCATCAGTGTGGGTTTAATGTGCTGAGAAGTTGGATACCAAACAGTTTTCAGTGTAGCCATTATGGTGCTGTGGAGTTCGTAATGACAAGCTCCCAGCACCATATACTCTTAATGGCAGCACCGCACTTACAATGTCTAAGAATGGACTTAGACACTGTAGGGGTACAGGGCTCATGCACCTGTACCCTCACCAGTGGCATAGGGCAGCCAGCTAGAGGGGTGACTGATCTAGGCCAGGGCAGTGGGTTGTAGGCATGGCACACAGAGTTGTGTGCCATGTCGACTCTTCACTTTGTTCTGCACCAAAACGTACCTAGGGTACCTTTTACAAGGGACTTGCATATGGCCAGAGAGTTGCCAATTGGGTTTTGCAACCATACAGTTTAGGGAAAGAACGTAGGCCCTGTGTACCTGGTTGGCAGGATCCCAGGGCACACTTAGTCAAAGAGCATCAACATCAGGCAAAACGTGGGGGGCAACAAAGCAAAAAGGGGCACTATCCTAAATATGGTAAGAGTTCTCTTACGGTGGCATAATACATGCTGCAGTCTGCAGCCCTTAGGGACACACTCTGTTCACAAGGTCCTTGGTACCACTGGTACCTTTTACAAGGGACTGATATGTGAGCCAGAGCTGTGCCAATTATGGAAACAATGGTACAGTCGTGGGTAAAGATCAGTGTTACTGGGAACCTGATTAGGAGGGACCCAGTACTCTACAAAGCTGCATCAAAAAACAGGCAAAAAGTGGGAAGGTAATGCAACAGAAACCCTTTTTCCTACATCCTCTAGTTGCACCCCATATTTATCACCCACTTATCGGCTGTCCGTACAGTGTGATATCCAGAGAAAAAGGCCTCAACAGATATGGGTCTATCCCCTCCCCAGGGGAATACGTTTCGACGTCTTGCCACTGAGTCACTATATACTCTGACACTTCTGTCTCCTGAACCATGTCCATGGTATCAGGATCATCTTCATCGAAGAATTATTCCTGTTGTTCCTCCTCCTGCTGTGGCTCTGGTGTCATGGGGGGGTTCTTGTTCTTTGATGTCTGTCAATTGGGTCTTTATCCATCTTAGTGTTAGGAGGGGTTCGAAATTCTCAAATAGATGTGTGGAACTCCCCTTTCTTCTGGCAAAGTCTTGACCATTTTGGCCTCGAGGCACCTCTGCTTCCGCTAGATTTTGGCGAATCGGTCTTCAGCGTTGATTTTCTCTTTGATGTCGAGACTTCCTTTGTCAGTGTATCACTCATCCCTTTTTTTGGCACGTCTCAACCTTGTTCATCTTTCAACTTCAAAACTTCGACCTCGATCGCCTTTCAACAGTCTTTACGGGTGTGCGGCCGCCTGTGCTGTCCTTGCTGTGGGACCAGAGTGGTTCTTTCAGTTTCTGCTTGCCTTCAGTCAGCAAGATTTTTGACATCGAGGCAGCCTTCTGTGATTTACAGTCTGATGTTCAAGACATTCCCCCTGTATGTTTTTTGATGTTACTTGGAGTTGTTTTTCTTTGCTCTTGTGCTGTTCTTTCTCGGCGTCGATGATTCCCATTTTGGAGTCTGAGACTTAATTCTGCCCCTTCGGCACCATCGTCCTAGTCGTCGCTCGACAAACCCAGGTCTCTTAGTGACCAAGTCTCCTGTCACTGCATGGCATAGTGTCCGTGCCTCTGCTTGTCCTTTGCCTTCTGGGTCTTCGGCTTGAAGTCCGCGCAGGCCTCTCAGTCGTCGCTCTTGATGTCGAGTGGAAGACAAAGGTTACACACCGGATGTTTCTCTTTCTGAGCTAATTTATGGTGGCACTTTGGGCAGAATTTGAATGGTCTCTTCTCCAGATCACACGGCACAGGGGTCTCCTGTCCCGGGAACGCTTTAGTTTGCCCTCAATGTTTAAATTAATTAAATTCTTACATGTCTCGAACATCCTTATTCTGTACCTCTTTTCGATGGACTTCCTGAGTCTTTCCTCAAGGAAACTTTTCGAACCTCTTTTCATAGACAGGAGAGCCTTCAGCTAAGCTTGAACCAACGGTGGAAACAAAAGAATCTGAAGATGGTAGACATTAGGAGAGGCTGGATTAGACACCAAATGGTGGGGCAGTTGATGCGCATAAAAAAAAAAAAACAAGAAAAAGAAAGAGAAGGACTACTAATACACTGGAAAATTCCAGACCCAACCACTAGATGAAAGAATAATGCACATGTGAATCCAGAAAAGATACACGTTGCAAAAGTATAAACACCTCCTTGTGTAAGACGGATAGGACTAAACTTCTGTCCCATGCTCATTCTGCTGCAAGACTCAAACACCTCTCTCATGAGGACCAATAAAGCCAAAATAGGCCTCAAGTTCATTGTGCCCCAGTTGAGAGAGCGCCTGGCTTGGCAGTTGGGTCAGGACTCAAGCCCAAGCTGCACTTGACTAGTCCTTCTTTGGAGTGGCATGGAGAACAAAAGGGGTGGCCACAGTAGTTCCAAATGGCAAGAATTAAAGCCTCTCTCGTGTGTTTTTCATTTTTAACAAAAAAAAAACGCGGAGGTTGCAAAACATCACTCCGATACCCCAGACTCCCAAGCAGCAAAGGTGAATCACAGGAAGCAAATACTTAACACTTCAAAAAAAAAAAACATCAACAGAAAGCACATTTAAATTAGATTCAAATTACCTTCCCAGCTATCATCATCGGAAACACTCCTCAGCTCTAAATGTGGAATCTGAATGCGAACTGCATCTTCATCCATGTAGAGACTGCTCCCAGCACGCATGTCTGACTCTGGATTAGCGTTGAGATCACAAACTTCACTGTACGAGTCCTAGATGTCAAAGGCAATTGTGTTAGAAAAATAAAACTTTTACACACAAAGTTTCCCTAAAGATTCCCTCAACCTACCCCTGACCGGTAGTTTAGTTTAATGGAACTCTCGCAAGATGACACTGAATAGAGAAGAGCAGTAGAGACTAATATTAGCTGCACTGCTCCGATGATTCAACAGCGCAGCCCAGCAGGAGACACTCATGTGCACTGCTCCGATAATTCAAAAGCGCAGCCCAGCAAGAGAGACTCATGGTTGCAGTTGGGGGGACCTTCCGGTTTGAGGCTGCAGGCATCGGCTGGAGGCTTGAGGCAGGTCAGGGGTCGCCGGATCTCGGGTCAGGATCGCTAGGAAGACCTCCACTTGGTGTTGGGCCACTCGGGCTGTGGGCACCGGGTGCAGAGTGGTGCAGACCCGCAGATCCTTGCGGACCTGGAGTCTGTTGATGAACAAATTCGGTGTTCATGAGAGACAGTCTTTGGGATTGCAGGCAGGTCCTCCGGGTTTCTTGAGGTTGCTGGCTGCAGGACACACCAGGATTTAGCTGGAGCAGGTTCGAGGTGGCGATAGGCCGGTAGGGCTGGGTCCAAGTCACTTGGCGTCCTCCTCTTGATCGCTTCGGCACGGCTGTCCGGTCCTTTTCTTCTTGCAGGTTCTTGTCTGCCTTCTTGGTTCAGGGCTGCCCCCTAAATACTGTATTTAGGGGCGTTTAGGGGTCTTGGGGTCAGTAGTCAAAGGGCTACTGACCTTAGGGTGACTAGTCCCTTGGTATGCTCACCCCACGTGGGGGAGTGAGCACAATCCCAAATCCTGATTGGGGAGTACCTACCATCTGCAAGATGGCGGGCACTAAAGAGTGGGCTTCACCTCACCTCCCCACCTGAGGGGTTGAGTTGGCAAAGGTGGGCACACCTTCTGGGCTGGCACATTTTTCCCACCTGTCCTCCTACCGAAAAGGACGGGAGACAGGAAGGGGGCCTGCTCCTGATAGCAGGAGAGGCTGCGGGTCGCATTACAAAGGCTGCCAGGCCTTTGAAGCTCCCCTGCCACAGATGGCTCTTCCTGACCTGGGGGAGGTGTGAACACCTCCGCCCATAAAAGGCTTTGTTTCTGGGCTCAGGGAGCAAGGGCTCCCACCCTAGGGGTCCAAAAACATGTCTTGTGGTGGTAGGCTGGTGTGTACCAGTCAGGGAACCCACCAGAGGCTAGTCGTTTTTCAGGGGGCATCTCTAATATGCCCTCCGAGTACGTTTTTCATTTAATTCCACACTGGCATCAGTGTGGGTTTAATATGCTGAGAAGTTTGATACCAAACTTCCCAGTTTTCAGTGTAGCCATTATGGTGCTGTGGAGTTCGTAATCACAAGCTCCTAGCACAATATACTCTTAATGGCAGCACTGCACTTACGTCTAAGAATGGACTTAGACACTGTAGGGGTACAGGGCTCATGCACCTGTACCCCCACTGCCCTGGCATACATCAGTCACCCCTCTAGCTGGGTGCCCTATGCCAGTGGTGAGGGTACAGGTGCATGAGCCCCGTAGCCCTACAGTGCCCAAGTCCATTCCTGGGCAATGTAAGTGCAGTGTTGCCATTAAGAGTATATGGTGCTGGGAGTTTGTCATTACGAACTCCACAACACCATAATGGCTACACTGAAGACTAGGAAGTTTGGTATTAAACTTCTCAGCACATTAAACCCACACTGATGCCAGTGTGGGATTTGATGTAAAATGCACGACAGAGGGCATCTTAGAGATGCCCACTGAAACTCGACTAACTTCTAGTGACCTGACTGAGTGGCTGCCTAGGCTGCCACCACCAGACATGTTTCTGGACCCCTGGGTTGAGAGCTGCTGCTCTCGGGGGCCTGAAACAATGCACATCCTGGGACGAGGTGTCAAGCCTCCTCCCCCAGGATGGGCAGGGTTCACGAAGGAGAAGTTTCAAAGGCATGCCGCCTTTGTGAGCCTCTCCAGACCATTTGCTGCTTTCAGCTACTGGTCCCCACTGGTTCTACCCCCCACTTTGAGCGGGAGAACCGGCGGGAAAGAGGTGTGCCCACCTCTGCCAACTCCACCCCTCAGGTGGGGGAGGCGAGGTGAAGCACAACCTCGAGTTCCCACCATCTTGAGGATGGGGGGACCCAGCCAACCAGGGACAGGCTCCTGCCCCCCTCCCACTGGAGAGTGGCAGAATAGGGGGTGCACCCACCCCAGGGAAGGGACCCATTGGTCCCTGCCCTTTACCTACCTGTAACGCCCCTAAATTTAGTATTTAGGGGCACCCTGAACCTTGCTTCCTCAGATCCAGAAACGACAAGAAAGATCAAAAGAAGGACCGAAGAGCCGTGCTGAGCTAACAAGAGGACGACGCCCACTGACTTGGCCCCAGCCCTACAGGCCTGTCTCCCCTCGAACCGGCTCCTGCAAAATCCCGGTGTGTCCTGCAGCCAGCAACCTCAAAAACCCCGGAGGACCTGCCTGCCTTCACTTCAAAGACTGAATCTCCCGTGAACACCGGACTTGTTCAAACTGCAGCTTCTGGCTCCGGCCGGACACCGCGAATTGAGCCCACTCTGCACCCGCCGAACCCGGCCCGAGCGGAAAAACACCACGAGGAGGTCACCCCGGCGATCCTGACCCGAGATCCGGCAACCCCTGACAGGCCTCCAGCCGATGCCTGCAGCCTAAATCCAGAAGGCCCCCCTAACCGCGACCAGGAGCTGGTAAGAAGATCCGACCCCAAAAGGAACCCCTGCACCAGACGCCCCACGGCCTTGTGTGCCCAAACCGACGGTGCCTAACCAACCCTTAACTTCCCAACTTACCTCTCGAAGTGGTGGTCGCACCCAGAAGTCCTTCGTCTCCCTGCCTGCAGTTCTTTTGCAAACCGGAGGTTCTCCATAGAAAACAGGGCGCCCGACGTCGAAACAGCACTCTGCAGCCGGCTGCCCCAGTGCCGCTGAGGGTGCACCTTTTGTGCTACTTTGTTTCCTCATTTGCCCTGACCTTAACCCTAGGAGCTTTGTTCCCACAACCCAGTGGCCTGCTTGCCAGCAGCCACCAATCGGAGGCCCCCTATCCCCCACTGGATAACATTGGGCCTCAACACTCTGCACCCGGCCGCCCTAGTGACGCTGAGGGTGCAACAACAGTGCATCACTGACCCTGGGGGACCCCTGAGTCTAACCCCAGAACCTTAACTCCCACAGTCGATTACTTGCCTGTGAACCGCTAACCTGTTTTCCTTACACAGGATAACATAGAAACTTTTTGGAGAAAAAGTGTCTAAGTGTGGAGTTTTGAAATCTAAAAATCTTCTTTAAAAATCGCACAAATAACCAAAACGTGTTTACTCACCTGTTTGCAGGAAATGTCCCAGTGCTGAATCTAGGTATCCAGCACGGAGTTAGAAAAGTAACGTAAAAGTAACTTACCTGACATTTACTGAAAAAGCCTATTCATTTCAATGTACTGCATTTGCTAAGTGTTGCATACTACTGCTCCCCTGTAAATCAAACAAAGTACAATTTCTATTGCATTTTCAAACTGTTCTATATCCAGTAACTTATTACTGAAAAGTATTTAATGCTTACCTGTGCCAGGCTTGCTTGGTTCTAAAAATAAACAGTATATTTTTATACAAAAACAATTGGCCTAGAGTTCAGTTCTTGAGTGTGTGAATTCATTTGCTGACTGAGTGTGTACATCAAATGCTTAACACTGTCCTCTGATACTGCCTTACTGCTCGACCAAGCAACCACTATTAGAAAGTAAGGTTCTATCTAACTTTAACGTCTGCCTACCTTTGGGGACTCTTGGACTCTATACACACTGTACCTCACTTTGGTGCAGTATATATAGAGCCAGTTTCTTTCAGGCTGCAGCCGTCAAGGTGGAGTCCAGCAGGGGTCAGCCCACTATGGACTCGTGCTCAGAAGCACTGGGGAACCTTCACAGGACCGGTGGGCCACGTGGACTTGGGACGTAGGCGTCGGGTGCAGAGGTGAGTTTCGAGGGGAGTTTGCCGTTCCTCAGGGCAGACTTCTTTTCTTTGTAGATGGTTTCTTCTGGACAGCTCCACTGTCAACTGGAGATTTGGAGTCTTTATAGGAGGCAGGGAGTCCTCCTAGGGCTTTGGAGGTCGCTGTGCCTGCAGGTCGAGTCGTGCAGCTGCAAAAGGAAGTAGACCGGCCGGCAGGGCTAGCCCTGAGTCAGTCACTGGTCCTTCTCTTGTACTGGTGCTGCTCTTTGGTGTCTGGGGGAGCCACCTAAATACTAGATTTAGGGGCGTTACAGGTAGGGGCCAATGGGTTCCTTACCTGGAGTGTCTACACCCACTATTATGCCACCCTCCTTTGGTTGGGGGCATAGCCCTAGCCCTGATGGGATAGGTCCCACCATCTTCAAGATGGTCAGCACAGACAAATGTGCTTTACTTTGCCACCTCCACCTGAGGGATTAGTTGGCGTAGGGGGCAAACCTCCTATTCTTCCTAAGTTTTCCCACAGGTTCTCCTGCCAATAGAGGGGGTTTGAACTAAGGGCGGCCATCTGTTGCTAGCAGCAGAGGGTGGGGTCGCATCAGAAAGGCGGCAGGCCTTTGAAGCTTTCCTCTCGAACACTGTAAACATTCTGGGGGAGGAGGTGGGACACTTCCAGTATGTGCTTTGTTTCTAGCCACAGAGTGCAGAGGCTCTTGACTGAAGGTTCCGGAAATATGTCTGGTGGTGGCAGGCTGCCTAAGGCCAGTCTGACCAAATCTAGGGTTGGTAAGCTTTCAGGGGGCACCCCTAAGGTGCCCTCTGAGTAAATGGTTTAATAAATCCAACACTGGCATCTATGAGGGTTTATTAAGAGGAGTCGTTTGGTACCAAACACTCCAGGGTTCAGAGAGGCAATCATGGTACTGGGGAACTCAAGTGCCAAGTGTCCAGCCCATGTACTCTCTATGGCTTCCCTGGCACGTACAATATCGAAGAACAGACAAATAATTTAGGGGCATATCTGCTGCTGCAGCTATGCCCACACCTGTGGTATAGTGCACCCTGTCTCAGGGCTGTAAGGCCTGCTGGAGGGGTGATTTACCTATACTTCAGGCAGGGTGCCATGTCAACGTTGTCCTTTTTCACTGCACCAAGGGCTGCAGGGGCAGTGGCATGGCCCTGGTGAGGGGTCCCTAGGGGACCCTCTTAAGTTCCCATGGCCTAGGTACCATTTACTAGGAACTTACAGGGGTCTGAAGAGCCAATTGGGGAACAGTTTTAGGGGAGAAGCACTGGCACAGGTGTAGGAAGCTGGCTCTGTATATAATCCACCAAAGTGAGGTATAGTGTGCACAGAGTCCAGGGGATACCCAGAGGCTTTACATCCCACCGCTGCCACCAATGTAGGAAGCTGGCTCTGTATATACTATACCAAAGTGAGGTACAGTGTGCACAGAGTCCAGTGGAGCCCCAAAGGTAGGCAGAGGTAAAGTTGGATAGCACCTCACTCTATTTGTGGTAGAGTGGTCGAGCAGTAAGGCACAGTGTTAAGCATTTGATGTACACACTCAGTCAGCAAATGAATTCACACACACAAGAACTGAACTCCAGGCCAATTGTTTTTGTATACAAATATTCTTTTAGTTATTTTATTTCCTAGAACCAAGCAAGCCTGGCACAGGTAAGTTGATAAATACTTTGCAGTAAATATACAGTTTGAAATGCAGTTGTAAATGTACTTTGAAATGGTTACAGTTTGAATTACTGGTAATGCAATACTGTGAAATGCTGTACATATACTTTGTATCGACTTTGCAATGAAAATTACACATAAGTTACTTTTAGGTTACACTTTTGAGATTACTTTTGAGATTACTTTTTCTACCCAGTGTGATATGCCTAGATATCACACTGGGACATTTCCTAGAGAAAAGGTAAGTAAAATCAGTTTTGCACAATTGTTATTTTTCAGGTTCCCATACAAATCAACTCCACACTTGGAACATTTTTCAGAGAAAAACAGTCAATGGATTCCTATGGAGAGAAATGAAGTTTTTTTTTTTTTTTTTTTTAATAAGAGTTTTATATAGCGCGAACTAGACCCGAGACATCGGGTATCTGAGCGCTTCACATGAGCACCAGTTTTGTTACAAAAGGACACAAGTTAACAGTTACAAGGTAAGTAATCAAAAATCTGTCTTTGGAGGAGAGCTTCTGGGGTTAGAACAAGGGTTCCCCCAGGGTCAAGGATGCACTCTCGTTACACCCTCAGCGGCACTAGGGCGGCCGGGTGCAGAATGCTGAGGCCCAATGTTATCCAATGGGGGATAGGGGGACTCCGGTTGGTGGCTGCTGGCAAGCAGGCCACTGGGTTGTGGGAGCAAAGCTCCTGGACTTTAGCTCCGGGCAAATGGGAAAACAAATTAGCACCAAAGGTGCACCCTCAGCAGCACTAGGGCGGCCGGGAGCTGTTTCGAGGTCGGATGCCCTGTTTCCAATGGAGAACCTCCGGTTTGCAAAAGCACTGCAGGCAGGGAGACGAAGGACTCCCGAGTGCGACCACCACTTCGAGAGGTAAGTTGGGAAGTTAGGGGTTGGTTAGGCACCGTCGGTTTGGGCACACAAGGCCGTGGGGAGTCTGGTGCAGGGGTGCCTTTTGGGGTCGGATCTTCTTACCAGCTCCTGGTCACGGTTAGGGGGGGGCCTTCTGGATTTAGGCTGCAGGCTTGAGGCAGGTCAGGGGTCGCCGGATCTCAGGTCAGGATCTCTGGGGTGACCTCCTCGTGGTGTTTCCCCACTCGAGCTCGGGCCGTGGACGGCGGGTGCAGAGTGGGGCGGATCCGCGGTGTCCGTTCGGAGCCAGAGGTTGCAGATGAACAATTCTGGTGTTCACGGGAGAAAGTCTTTGTAGTTGAAAAGGCAGGTCCTCCGGGGGTTTTCAAGGTTGCCGGCTGCAGGACTCACTGGGATTTCGCAGGAGCAGGTTCGAAGGGGAGACAGGCCGGTAGGGCTGGGGCCAAGTCAGTGGGCGTCTTCCTCTTGTTAGCTGCTGCACAGCTGTTCGGTCCTTCTTGTTGCAAGTTCTTGTCTGAGGAAGCAAGGTTCAGGGGTGCCCCTAAATACTAGATTTAGGGGCGTTACAGGTAGGTAAAAGGCAGGGACCAATGGGTCCCTTCCCTGGGGTGGGTACACGCCCCTATTATGCCACACTCCAGTGGGAGGGGGGCATAAGCCTGTCCCTGGTTGGCTGAGTCCCACCATCTTCAAGATGGCGTGGATTGAGTTGTGCTTCACCTCGCCTCCCCCACCTGAGAGGTGGAGTTGGCAGAGGTAGGCACACCTCTCTTCCTCACTTGTTTTTCCCACCGGTTCTCCCGCCCAAAGTGGGGGGTAGAACCAGTGGGGACCAGTTGCTGAAAGCAGCAAATGGTCTGGAGAGGCTCACAAAGGCGGCATGCCTTTGAAGCTTCTCATTCGTGAACCCTGCCCATCCTGGGGGAGGAGGCTTGGCACATCGCCCCAGGATGTGCATTTTTTCAGGCCCCAGAGAGCAGGAGGCTCTCGACCCAGGGGTCCAGAAACATCTGGTGGTGGCTGCTGAAAGCAGCCACTCGGCCTCCACACTAGAGGTGGGTTAGTTTTATGGGGGCATCTCTAAGATGCCCTCTGTGTGCATTTTTCATTAAATCCCACACTGGCATCAGTGTGGGTTTAATGTGCTGAGAAGTTTGATGCCAAACTTCTCAGTTTTCAGTGTAGCCATTATGGTGCTGTGGAGTTCGTAATGACAAACTCCCAGCACCAGATACTCTTAATGGCAGCACTACACTTACAATGTCTAAGAATTGACTTAGACACTGTAGGGGTACAGGGCTCATGCACCTGTACCCTCACCACTGGTATAGTGCACCCAGCTAGAGGGGTGACTGATCAATGCCAGGGCAGTGGTTTGTGGGCATGGCACACAGGGATGTGTGCCATGTCGACTCTTCACTTTCTTCTGCACCAAGACACGCAGCCTGCAAAGGCAGTGTGTATGTGTGTGTAAAGGTACAGGTCCTCTAAGGTTGGCACAATAAGTGCTGCAGCCCTCAGAGGTCTTCCATGGTCACAGTGCCCTGGGTACCTGTGGTAACATTTACCAGGGGCTTGTGAGAAAGTGCCCTCATTCTTGCATGGTATGCCCCCACTTTTTGCTGAATTGCTGATGTTCTTTGACTGAGTGTGCCCTGGGCTCCTGCTAATCAGGTACCCAGGGCCTATGTTCCTTCCCTAAAACTGCATTGAAGCCTAAACCCAATTGGCATCTCTGGCCACATGTCAGCCCCTGGTAAATGGTACCACAGGTACCCAGGGCACTGTGACCAGAGAAGGCTTTTAAGGGCTGCAGCACTTATTATGCCACCCTTAGAGGCCCTGTACCCTGACATTCACACACTGCCTTTGCAGGCTGCGTGCCTTGGTGCAGAACAAAGTGAAGAGTCGACATGGCACATCCCTGTGTGCAAACAAGAGGGGGTTTGACAGAGTGCCATGCCCATAAACCACTGCCCTTGCATAAGATCAGTCAACCCTCTTGCAGGGTGCACTATACCAGTTGTGAGAGTATGTAGGAAACTGGCTCTATATAAACTACACCAAAATGAGGTATAGTGTGTATAGAGTCCAGGTGACCCCAGAGGTAGGCAGAGGTTAAAGTTAGATAGAACCTTACTCTCTATTTGTGGTAGAGTGGTCGAGCAGTAAGGTAGTATCAGAGGACAGTGCTAAGCATTTGATGTACACACTCAGTCAGCAAATGAATTCACACACTCAAGAACTGAACTCTAGGCCAATTCTGTTTGTATAAAAATATACCGTTTTATTTTTAGAACCAAGCAAGCCTGGCACAGGTAAGCATTAAATACTTTACAGTAATAAGTTAATGGATATAGAACAGTTTGAAAATCCAATAGAATTTGTACTTTGTTTGATTTACAGAGGATGCAGTAGGTTGCAACACTTCGCAAATACAGTACATTGAAATGAATAGGCTTTTTCAGTAAATTGCAGGTACGTTACTTTGTACGTTACTTTTCTTACTCAGTGCTGGATGCCTGGATTCAGCACTGAGATTTCCTGTAAACAGGTGAGTAAATACGTTTTGGTTATTTGTGCGATTTTTAAAGAATATTTTTAGATTTCAAAACCCCACAATTAGAAACTTTTTGGAAGAAAATTGTCAATGTTATCCTAGGGAGGGAAAACAGGTTAACGGTTCACAGGTAAGTAATCGTCTGTGGGAGTTAAGGTTCTGGAGTTAGACTCGGGGGTCCCCCAGGGTCAGTGATGCACTGTTGTTGCACCCTCAGCAGCACTAGGGCGGCCAGGTGCAGAGTGTTAAGGCTCAATGTTATCCAATGGGGGATAAGGGGTCTCCGGTTGGTGGCTGCTGGCAAGCAGGCCAAACGGCTGTGGGAGCAAAGCTCCTAGGGTTTAGGTCAGGGCAAAGAGGGAACCAAATTAGCACCAAAGGTGCACCCTCAGCAGCACTAGGGCGGTCGGGTGCAGGGTGCGGTTTTGAGGTCGGGTTCCCTGTTTTCAGTGGAGAACCTCCAGTTTGCAAAAGCACTGCAGGGAGGGAGACAAAGGACTTCTGGGTGCAACCACCACTTCGAGAGGTAAGTTGGGAAGTTAAGGGTTGGTTAGGGTCCGTTGGTTTGGGCACACAAGACCGTGGGGCGTCGGGTGCAGGGGTGCCTTTTGGGGTCGGATCTTCTTACCAGCTCCGGGTCGCAGTCAGGGGGGCCTTCTGGATTTAGGCTGCAGGCGTCGGTTGGAGGCTTGAGGCAGGTCAGGGGTCGCCGGATCTCGGGCCAGGATCGCCAGGGGGATCTCCTTGTGTTTTTCCACTCGAGGTCGGGCCAGATTCGGCGGGTGCAGAGTAGGCTGGATTCGCGGTATCCGGCTGGGACCAGAAGCTGCAGTTTGAACAAATCCGGTGTTCACGGGAGAAGCAGTCTTGGAAGTGAAGGCAGGCAGGTCCTCCGGGGTTTGAGGGTGCGGGATGCAGGACACCGGGATTTCGCAAGAGCAGGTTCGAGGGGAGACAGGCGGGTAGGGCTGGGGCCAAGTCAGTGGGCGTCGTCCTCGTTAGCTGGCTGCACGGCTGTTCGGTCCTTGTTGTCGGGCTGGATCCGAGTTCTTGGTTCAGGGCTGCCCCCCTAAATACTGTATTTAGGGGGCATTTTACAGGTCTTGAGGTCAGTAGCCAATGGGCTACTGACCTTAGGGTGACTACACCCTTGGTGTGCTCACCCCACGTGGGGGAGTGAGCACAATGCCTAGTCCTGATTGGGGAGTGCCTGCCATCTGCAAGATGGCGAGCACTGGAGAGTGGGCTTCAACTCGCCTCCCCCACCTGAGGGGTGGAGTTGGCAGAGGTGAGCACACCTCCTGGGCTGGCTAGTTTTTCTCGCCTGTCTTCCCGCCGAAAGGGAGGGGAGACAGGAAGGGGGCCTGCTCCTGGTAGCAGGAGAGGCTGGGGGTCGCATTACAAAGGCTGCCAGGCCTTTGAAGCTCCCCTGCCACAGATGGCTCTTCCTGGCCTGGGGGAGGTGTGAACACCTCCGCCCAGGAAAGGCTTTGTTTCTGGGCTCAGGGAGCGTAGGTTCCCACCCTAGGGGTCCAGAAACATGTCTCGTATTGGCAGCCTAGTGTGTACCAGTCAGGGAACCCACCAGAGGCAGGTCGTTTTTCAGGGGGCATCTCAAAGATGCTCTCTGTGTGCATTTTTCATTAAATCCCACACTGGCATCAGTGTGGGTTTAATGTGCTGAGAAGTTTGATACCAAACTTCCCAGTTTTCAGTGTAGCCATTATGGTGCTGTGGAGTTCGTAATGACAAGCTCCCAGCACCATATACTCTTAATGGCAGCACTGCACTTACAATGTCTAAAAATGGACTTCGACACTGTAGGGGTACAGGGCTCATGCACCTGTACCCTCACCACTGGCATAGGGCGCCCAGCTAGAGGGGTGACTGATCTATGCCAGGGCAGTGGGTTGTAGGCATGGCACACAGGGATGTGTGCCATGTCGACTCTTCACTTTGTTCTGCACCAAAACACGCAGCCTGCAAAGGCAGTGTGTGTGAGAAAAGGTACAGGGCCTCTAAGGGTGGCACAATAAGTGCTGCAGCCTTTAGAGGTCTTCCCTGGTCACAGTGCCCTGGGTACCAGTCCTTACCCTCTTTGTTTCGCCTGGGACATAATGGTTTGAGAGAACCAACCTGTCATGCACCACAGTGTGACTGGCACAGGTATCTCTCAGAGCAGTGGCTGGGATTCCATTCACCAGTAGGTGGTGGAAGTGTCTACTCCCCTCTGGAACTTCCAGCTTACCTCTTAGGCCCATTTTCCAGTTGTAGGCTAGGAGGACTTACTCATCTGAGGACCCCTCCTCCAAAGCTACACTGGCAACCCCTGGAGCTGTGCTAGAGACTTTGTTTTTAGGACAGCTAGGGTCCTTGGTGTGGTGTCCTGCCTTTTGACAGTTGTGACACCATACTCTGTTGGGCTCCCAATTCTTACCTTGGTACCCTGTTTTAGTTTGTGAGGTGTCTTTGGGCCCACCCTCCTGGACAGGTTTTTGGGGGGCTACCTGGGACTCCTTACTTTTATCTTTAAGGGTTCACTGTCTTTCCTCTGGGGAGGCTTTGTAACCCCTTTCTTTTGGTCACCCCCAGTGGACGTCCTAGTTACCCTTGTTTTGACCCAGTGGCCTGCCTTCTTTCACAATTCTTGGGGAGAAAGTGGACCTAGGTGTACCAGGTACTGATGCAACTTTTCATCAATGCAATTACTCAATATGTGTTCCTTCATAAACCGGTTGTAAATTCCATTAAAGTCATGCACATTGTTTCCAGTTAACCAGCCCTCTAGTGTTTTTACTGAGTAGTCTACAAAATCAATCCAGGATTGGTTTTGGGTTTTGTGATCCCCCCTGAATCTAATTCTTTACTCCTCAGTTGTGAGCCCAAATCCCTCAATCAGAGTTCTCTTCATGAGGTCATAAGACCCAGCATCTGCCCCAGAAAGGGTCAGGAGTCTGTCTCTGCAGTTACCAGAGAACAGTTCCCACAGGAGTGCCCCCCAGAAAGTCTTCTTCACCCTTCTGGCTTCACAAGCCCTCTCAAAGGCTGTGATCCACTTGGTGGTATCACCCTCATATTTAGGGACAATCCCTTTGGGGATTTTAGGATCATAAGATTGCTCTCAATCCTTATTGTTTTGATTGCTGCCACCATGGATGGGTGCTAAACCAGTCTCCTGTCTTTCTTTCTCTAGAGCCAGGAGTCTGGTCTCTAGGTCCAGTCTTTTGGTCAGACTTGCTAAAAGGCTGTCCTCATTGAGGCTGTCCTCCATGTCTTCACCAGAACCTGAGCCACCTGTTCCCAGAGGTTAACTCTTGGAAGTAAGGGTACAGGGACCCTTTCTTCTCTAGGAAGTGGTGGAGGTGGGAACCTGTCTCCATCCTCTTCACCTCCTTCCTCCTCTGACTGGTCATCACCATTTTCAGAGGGGTGGGCCTTTGCATACTCAGCCAATAGCTCCTGGAGCTTTTGGTTGGTTGGATGGGGACCCATTGGTATGTTTTTAATTTTACATAAGGACCTTACTTCCTGGAAAGACAAGTGAAGGTAAGGGGTGAGGTCAAGCTCCTCAACCATGTCCTGTATGTCATCATGGTTATTTTCACTAGTAGTTGGGTTCTTTTCTTGAGACATTCTAACAAAAAAGTTCTAACCCCTCTACCCTGGACTACAGTGAAGGTTGCAACAATATTCTTTAAAAATCGCACAAATAACCAAAACTTATTTACTTACCCGTTTGCAGGAAATGTCTAGGTATCCAGCACCGAGTTAGAAAAGTAACGTCAAAAGTAACGTCAAAAGTAACGTCAAAAGTAACGTCAAAAGTAGCGTCAAAAGTAACGTCAAAAGTAACGCTCAAAAGTAGCACGTCAAAAGTAACGTCAAAAGTAACGCTCAAAAGTAACGTCAAAAGTAACGCTCAAAAGTAACGTCAAAAGTAACGTCAAAAGTAACGTCAAAAGTAACGTCAAAAGTAACGTCAAAAGTAACGTCAAAAGTAACGTCAAAAGTAACGTCAAAAGTAACGTCAAAAGTAACGTCAAAAGTAACGTCAAAAGTAACGTCAAAAGTAACGTCAAAAGTAACGTCCCTGCAATTTACTGAAAAAGCCTATTCATTTCAATGTAGTGTATTTGCTAAGTGTTGCAACCTACTGCATCCCCTGTAAATCAAGCAAAGTACAATTTCTATTGCATTTTTAAACTGTTCTACATTCAGTAACTTATTACTGCAAAGTATTTTATGCTTACATGTGCCAGGCTTCCTTGGTTCTAAAATAAAACTATTTTTTTTATACAAAAACAATTGGCCTAGAGTTCAGTTCTTGAGTGTGTGAATTCATTTGCTGACTGAGTGTGTACATCAAATGCTTAACACTATCCTCTGATACTGCCTTACTGCTCGACCAAGCTACCACTATTAGAGAGTAAGGTTCTATCTAACTTTAACCTCTGCCCATCTCTGGGGTGACCTGGACTCTAAACACACTACACCTCATTTTGGTGTAGTATATATAGAGCCAGTTTCCTACAAACAGTTTAGGATTTTCACCTTTAATTTGCATTAGCCATCTGAGAGGTCTGTGGTCAGTTTGAACTAGGAAGTGAGTACCAAACAAGTATGGTCTCAACTTCTTCAGGGACCAAACCACAGCAAAGGCCTCCCTCTCAATGGCACTCCAACGCTGCTCTCTGGGGAGAAGCCTTCTGCTTATAAAAGCAACAGGTTGGTCTTGGCCTTCATCATTGGTCTGGGACAGGACTGCTCCTATCCCTAGCTCAGAGGCATCAGTCTGCACAATGAACTGCTTGGCATAGTCTGGAGCTTTGAGAATTGGTGCTGAGCACATAGCCTCTTTCAGGGTGTCAAAAGCCTTTTGACAATTAACTGTCCAGTTAACCTTCTTGGGCATCTTCTTGGAGGTGAGTTCTGTGAGGGGAGTCACAATGGACCCATATCCCTTCACAAACCTCCTGTAGTACCCAGTCAAGCCAAGGAATGCCCTGATTTGGGTCTGGGTTGTTGGAGCTGCCCAATCCAGGATGGCCTTTATCTTGGGCTGTAAGCATTGTACCAGGCCTCCACCAACAAGGTGGCCCAAGTACACCACAGTTCCCTGCCCTATCTGGCATTTGGATGCCTTGATAGTTAGACCTGCAGTTTGCAGGGCTTTTAAAACCTTCCCAAGGTGGATCAGGTGATCCTGCCAGGTGGACCTAAAGACATCAATAACATCTACATAAGCTGCACTAAAGGACTCCAATACAGCAAGGACTTGGTTCACCAACCTTTGGAAGGTGGCAGGGGCATTCTTTAAACCAAAGGGCATAACAGTAAACTGATAATGCCCATCACGTCTGGCATGGAGAGGGTGTCAGCATGTCGAAGGGTACATCTGGCATGGAGAGGGTGTCCGCATGTCCGAGGGTACGCCTGGCATGCAGAGGGTGTGGGCATGTCCGTCCAAGGGTATGCCTGGCATGGACAGGGTGTGGGCATGTCCGTCCAAGGGTATGCCTGGCATGGACAGGGTGTGGGCATGTCCGAGGGTACGCCTGGCATGGAGAGAGTATCGGCATGTCCAAAGGTACGCCTGGCATGGACATGTCCAAGGGTACGCCTGGCATGGGCATGTCCAAGGGTACGCCTGGCATGGGCATGTCCAAGGGTACGCCTGGCATGGGCATGTCCAAGGGTACGCCTGGCATGGGCATGTCCAAGGGTACGCCTGGCATGGGCATGTCCAAGGGTACGCCTGGCATGGGCATGTCCAAGGGTACGCCTGGCATGGGCATGTCCAAGGGTACGCCTGGCATGGGCAGGGTGTGGGCATGTCCAAGGGTACGCCTGGCATGGACAGGGTGTGGGCATGTCCAAGGGTACGCCTGGCATGGACAGGGTGTGGGCATGTCCAAGGGTATGCCTGGCATGGAGAAGGTGTCAGCATGTCCAAGGGTATGCCTGGCATGGAGAGGGTGTCAGCATGTCCAAGGGTATGCCTGGCATGGAGAGGGTGTCAGCATGTCCAAGGGTATGCCTGGCATGGAGAGGGTGTGAGCATGTCCGAGGTTACACCTGGCATGGAGAGGGTGTGGGCATGTCCAAGGTTACGCCTGGCATGGAGAGGGTGTGGGCATGTCCAAGGTTACGCCTGGCATGGAGAGGTTGTGGGCATGTCCGAGGTTACGCCTGGCATGGAGAGGGTGTCGGAATGTTCGAGGGTACGCCAGGCATGGAGAGGGTATCGGCATGTCCAAGGGTAAGTCTGGCATTGAACGAGTGTGCCTGGAATGGAGAGGGTGTCAGCCTGTCCGAGGGTACACCTGGCATGTAGAGGTGGTGTCTGGCATGGAGAGGGGGTGCCTGGCATGGAGAGGGGGTGCCTGGCATGGAGAGGGTGTGAGCTTGTACAGGGTAAGTTTCAATATTGTGCCAAGAGTATGAATTATTTTTACATTGTGATATTAACAGATGACAAACTTACCAGAATCAGACGGGAAGAAAACGTGTCACGATCCACCGAACATCCATTTCGCTTTCTAAAAATAAAGATTAAATCTGTGAATGAATAAAGCTACAGTTTTAAGGCTCAAGCAGAAAAAGTAACTTTCAGCGAATGCAACGTAAATTAATAAAAAAAACATGGTAACCAACCAACACCAACTTGAGTGTTATTTAAAAAAGTGCATGGCGATGTGCAGCGCCTCTCCATCGGGTCACTCCAGTGGAGCCTCACGGTCCCTCCAATCCTATAGAGCATTTAAGAGGTCCGTTGCCACCGACTACTTCAAATAATACTCTTCTGGCTTCAAGGAGTGTCCGCCAACAAAACGGGGAGCTGGTCAGAAGTCCAACATGAGGACAGCTCGATGGATCATGCCGGCTGACGAAGTGCTTTTAGCCATTGAGAGTTCAGTCTGAGTGTGTGAATTCATTTGCTGACTGAGTGTGTACATCAAATGCTTAACACTTTCCTCTGATACTGCCTTACTGCTCGACCAAGCTACCACTTTAGAGAGTAAGGTTCTATCCAACTTTACCTCTGCCTACGTTCGGGGTTCCACTGGACTCTGTGCACACTAAACCTTCTTTACTCAGAGCCAGGTTCCTACAAGGAGCGGTCAGCCAACGCTGGACATGAGGTCAGGATCACTGGGGAGACTTCACTGCACAGGTGAGCCACTCAGACTAGGTCCGTGGGTGTTGGGTGCAGAGTGGACAGGGATCGTGGTTCCAGCTGGATCTGGAGCCCTAGGCGTTGGTTTCTTCTGGACAGGTCCACTGGAGATTGTAGTCTTGTTTGAAGGCAGCAGTTCTGCCAGGGTTTTTAGAGCTTACTGGCGGCAAGACAGGTTGCAGGTTTGCAGAAGCTGGAGACAGGTCAGTAGGGCTGAGGAAAAGGCAGTCGTCTCTCTGCAGGGTCGTCTTCTTTCTTAGGTCATCGCAGATCTGGGGTCCGGATCTGGGAGAGCCACCTAAATACTAGATTTAGGGGTGTTTCAGGGGAGTAGCAGGTAGGGCCCATGGGCACCTTACCTGGAGTGACTACACCCTCTATTATGCCACCCTACTGTGGGAGAAGGGCACAGAACTAGCCCTGGAGGGGTTCCCCTATCTTCAAGAAGGGGGGGGGGGCGGGACTTAAAGATGTGCTTCACCTCGCCTACCCCACCTGAGGGGTGGAGATGGCACACCTATTCTTCTTGAGTTTTTCCACCTGTTTTCGCACCCAGAGTGGGGGTGTAAACCAGGGGCTGCCGTCTGCTCCTAGCAGCAGAAGCTGTGGGTCGCATTACAAAGGCAGCAGGCCTTTGAAGGTCCTCGCTTTGAGCACTGGCCCATCCTGGGAGAGGAGGTATGACAACTCTGCCAAGGATGTGCACTGTTTCTGGACTCAGAGCAGGGCTCTATACCCAGGGGTCCAGAAACACAGCTGGTGGTGGCTGGCTGCCTTCAGTCAGAGACCACACCAGGGTTTGCTGGTTGTCTGGGGTCACCTCTGAGGTGCCCTCTGGGTACATGGGACAATAAATCCGAAAACTGGCATCAGTGTGGATTTATTGAGAGGAGTAGTTTGGTACCAAACACTCCTGGGTTCAGTGAAGTCATCATGGTGCTGTGAAACTTGAGGTATCGTGTTTCCAGCCCATGTACTCTATGGCTTCACTGGCACTTACAATATTAGGAAACAGACCCCAATATTGTAGGGGCATATCTGCTCATGCAGGTATGCCCTCACCTGCGGTATAGTGCCTTAGGGCTGTGAGGCCTGCTAGAGGGGTGACTTACCTATGCCTTCAGGAGGTGTTCGCTGCCATGGCACCCAAGCAGGGTGCCATGTCGACTTTGTGTCCTCCCTCAAAGGGGCATGCAAGCTGCAAGGGCAGTGGCATGGTCCCAGTGAAGGGAGGTCCCAAGGGACCCTCTCCAGGTCCCAGGCCCTAGGTACCATTACTAGGGACTTACAGGGGTTTGTTTTTAGGGACCGCACAGGAGACCTGGTTAGCAGGGAACCTGTGCACTACAACTGAAACCACAAAAAAGGCAAAAAGTGGGGCGCTAACCATGCAAAAGAGTCACTTTCTCACCACCTATCCCCCCTTCACCCAGCAAGCTGTCAATCAGCCAGTAAAAACTAGTCGCCACATATTCAACACTACTTACCAGCGGGATCTCCTTCCATGGCTATCAGACCTCAATGCAGCCAAAGCACACTGTGGTTGAGAGCGCTGTGAGGATGCACTGTGAAACCAGTGGCCGAACAACGGGTGAAAAGCAAGTGCCTGCTCCGTATGTAGGCGGGAATGGGCACCACCGATGTGACCGGATCAGGGTGGAAAAAGGAGCAGGCGAGGCAGGACGAGACAAGGTTGTGCTGGGCCAGAAATTTGGTAACGTGACCAGTGGTCAGTAACAACTACGAGCACAGCTCCCGGGTCACGTGTGGTTGTTCATTGGAGTCTCAGAGATCTGCACAAGGACTGGCAGTCTCCGGGGGGGTTTGGGTCAACACTGGTCCAGGGTCTGCCCTAGGTAGGTACTGCACCACCAGCGGCACTTAGAGAGGGGGGGGGGGGGGGGTCAGGGATCACTGGGCCCCATGTTATCCTTTGGAGGCTGGGGGCACCTCGAAGAGGCACAGGTTACAGGTAAGTACCTGCTGGACAGGGACATCGAGATCAGCGCCGGAGGGGCCACTAAAGAGCACTGAGACTGCACCACCAGCGGCCCTTAGGGAGGGGGGGAGGTAAAGGGATCACTGGGCCCCATGTTATCCTTTGGAGGCTGGGGGCACCTCGAAGAGGCACAGGTTACAGGTAAGTACCTGCTGGTCAGGGACAGAGATCAGCGCCGGAGGGGCCACCAAGGAGCACTGAGACTGCACCACCAGCGGCACGGGGGGGGAGGGGGAGGGCTCAGGGATCACTGGGTCCCATGTTATCCTTTGGAGGCTGGGGGCACCTCGAAGAGGCACAGGTTACAGGTAAGTACCTGCTGGTCAGGGACAGAGATCAGCGCCGGAGGGGCCACCAAGGAGCACTGAGACTGCACCACCAGCGGCACATAGGGAGGGGGGGGGTCAGGGATCACTGGGCCCCATGTTATCCTTTGGAGGCTGGGGGCACCTCGAAGAGGCACAGGTTACAGGTAAGTACCTGCTGGTCAGGGACAGAGATCCGCGCCGGAGGGGCCACCAAGGAGCACGGAGACTGCACCACCAGCGGCACGGGGGCGGGCCTCAGGGATCACTGGGCCCCATGTTATCCTTTGGAGGCTGGGGGCACCTCGAAGAGGCACAGGTTACAGGTAAGTACCTGCTGGTCAGGGACATAGAGATCAGCGCCGGAGGGGCCCCCAAGGAGCACTGAGACTGCACCACCAGCGGCCCTTAGGGAGGGGGGCCGGGTGCAAAGGACGTATCGGGAGCCCCTTTTGGATCCTCTCCCACGACGGGAGAGTTAAGTTGGATAGCTGGGGGGATGCCGGAACACCGTCCTCTAGTGTGACTACACCCTTTGGGTGCCCCCTCTTTGGGGAGAGGGTGTAGGAAGCTGGCTCTGTATATACTGCACCAAAGTGAGGTACAGTGTGTATAGAGTCCAAGGGTCTCCAGAGGTTTGGCAGAGGTTAAAGTTAGTTAGCACCTCACTCTCTATTTGTGGTAGCTTGGTTGAGCAGTAAGGCAGTATCAGAGGACAGTGTTAAGCATTTGTTGTACACACTCGGTCAGCAAATGAATTCACACACTCAAGAACTGAACTCTAGGCCAATTGTTTTTGTATAAAAATATTTTCTTTGTTAGTTATTGAATTTCCTAGAACCAGGCAAGCCTGGCAAAGGTAAGTTGATAAATACTTTGCAGTAAATATACAGTTTGAAATGCAAATGTACTTTGAAATGGTTACAGTTTGAATTACTGGTAATGTATCGATTTTGCAATAAGAATTACAGGTAAGTTACATTTACGTTACTTTTGAAATTACTTTTTAGATTACTTTTTCTCCTCAGTGTGATATGCCTAGATATCACACTGGGACATTTCCTAGAGAAGAGGTAAGTAAGGAAAATGTTACTTACCCAGTATGCATCTGTTCTTGGCATGTAGAACTGTAGATTTGCATGCTTTGCATAGCCTGCCATCTAGTGTTGGGTCTGGATGTTTGCAATTTGTTTTTCTTCGAAGAAGTCTTTCCAGTCACGAGGTAGGTGACTCCTCCTTTTGGTGATAGTGCGCATGGACATCGACTCCATCCCTAGATTGTTTTACCGTAAAGGGTGATGGAGTTAGTAAGAGTAATAAAGAGAGATGTCCATGTATAACGTATCTAAGTAAGATGGTACTGCAACAGGTAAAGGTACCCGGGGAGGTGGGCGGGTGCATGTGACTCTACAGCTCTACATGCCAAGAACAGATGAATACTGGGTAAGTAGCATTTTCCATTCGAGGCATATGAGCTGTAGATCATATGTTTTAGCATAGACTATACAGCAGGTATCTCCCAAAACGGTGGCTAACCTGTAGCTGTTGCAGTGGTTTAGAATAGTGTTCTTAAAACTGCCTGGCCCACACTGGCTTGTTGTCTTGCTAAGACATCTACACAATAGTGTTTTGTGAATGTGTGTGGTGTAGACCATGTTGCAGCCTTGCAGATGTCATCTAAGGGTATATTCCCTAAGAATGCCATAGAAGCCCCTAGTTTGCGTGTAGTGCGCTCTAGGGGGAACGGTTAATGTGCACTTGGCTTTGATGTAACATATGTGAATACATTTAACTATCCACCGTGCAATACCCGCTTTTGATATGGGATTGCCTTTATGTGATGGCGCAAAAGCAACAAAAAGTTGTTTGGTTTTCCTAAAAGGTTTTGTTCTTTCTATGTAGTATAATAATGCTCTTTTGACATCTAGTGTGTGAAGAGCACGTTCTGCCACCGAGTCTGGTTGAGGGAAGAATACAGGTAACTCAACAGACTGGTTGATGTGAAAGGCAGAGACAACTTTGGGTAAAAATTTGGGATTAGTCCTAAGAACCACTTTGTTTTGGTGTATTTGCAAAAATGGTTCTTATATAGTTAGTGCCTGAAGCTCACCCACTCTTCTTAGAGGTGATAGCGATAAGGAAGGCTACTTTCCATGTGAGAAATTGTAGTTCACATTTGTGCACTAGGTCAAAGGGTGGACCCATGAGTCTTGTAAGAACTATGTTTAGGTTCAACACAGGAGAGGGTGGAAGTCTAGGAGAAATGATCCTTTTAAGTCCTTGCCTGAAAGCTTTAATAGCGGGCACTCTAAACAGAGACAAGTGCTGCCAGTTTTGTAGGTATGCAGCTATTGCGGCAAGATGTAAGCGTATAGATGTGTACGCTACATTAGAACGCTGTGGGTGTAACAAATAACAAGTGATGTTCTGTATTGAAGCATCTAGTGGATTGATTTGATTATTGGTACAGTAAACTACAAATCGCTTCCACTTTGCTGCGTAGCATGCTCTTGTGGTAGGGCGTCTAGCCTCTTTAATGACGTTCATACAGTCTGGCGGAAGATTGAGGTAGCCAAACTCTAAGATTTCAGGTGCCAGATCGCAAGGTTGAGTTCACTGGGATCTGGATGTCTTATCTCTTCATGGTTCTGAGTGAGAAGCTTGGGGGAGACGTGTAGTTTTTGGTGAGGAACTACTGATAGTTCCAACAGGGTTGTGAACCAGGGTTGACGGGCCCACGTGGGAGCAACCAGGATTTATGTTAGGGAGTGCTGCTTGAGCTTCCGAACCACTAACGGAATTAGCGGGAGAGGTGGAAAAGCGTAAGCAAATATTCCTGACCAGTTCATCCATAGCGCATTGCCTTTGGACAATGGGTGTGGGTACCTGGACGCGAAGTTTGGGCATTTTGCGTTTTGGTGTGTGGCGAACAGATCTATTTCTGGGTAGCCCCACATTTAAAAGAATGGGAGGAGGACTTGAGGGTGAAGTTCCCATTTGTGAATCTGCTGTCTCTGACGACTGAGCAGATCTGCAATTTGGTTGTTTACTCCTGGGAGGTGTTCTGCACGGAGATATATTTTTTGAGGTATGGCCCCATCTCCAGATGCTTTGAGCTAGTTGTGAAAGCTGGAGAGTGTGTGTGCCCCCCTGTTTTTGTATGTAGTACATTGCTGTCATGTTGTCTGTACAAGCTAAGACAGCTTTGCCTACTAGATGCAGTTGAAAGGCTTTCAATGCTAGAAAAATTGCTAGCAGTTCTAGATGGTTTATGTGGAGTTGTTTCTGTTGTAGAGTCCACATGCCCTGAATTGTATGCGTCTGGAGATGAGCTCCCCAACCAGTGAGCGATGCGTCTGCTGTTGGCACTATCTGTGGAACGGGGTCGACAAATGGCCGCCCCTTGGAAAGGTTTTGCAAGTTCCTCCACTGCAGAGAGCGATGGGTGCGGCCATCTACCAACACTAGATCGGATAACTGACCTTGAGCCTGGTTCCACTGACGTGCTAATCATTCCTGGAGGGGACGCATTTGGAGTCTTCCATAAAGAACGATTAGAATGCAAGAAGCCATCATTCCGATCAATTGCATAAACACTCGGGCTGGTAACGAGTGTTGTGGCTGAAATTGTGATATTAGATTTTGCATGTTGCATATCCTGACTGGGTTGGGGTATGCTAGAGCTTTGAAAGTATCTATTGCGGTTCCTAGATACGCTTGTGTGCGGGATGGCTGGAGGTGAGACTTGGTGAGGTTTACAGTGAACCCCAAGTCGTTAAGTAGTTGAACTGTTTTCTGAGTGTGGCGTAGGCAACTGTCGCGATCTGGCTTATTAGCCAGTCGTCTAGGTAGGGGAAGACGTGAATGTGTTGTCTTCTTAAATGAGCTGCGACTACTGCCAGACACTTGGTGAATACTCTGGGTGCTGTAGTTACCCCGAATGGGAGAACTTTGAATTGATAATGTTGTCCGTCGACCTCGACCCGAGATATTTTCTGTGAGCCGGGTGAATGGGAATATGGAAGTAGGCGTCCCTTAAGTCCAGAGTGGATAGAAAGTCGCCTTGCTGAAGCAGTGGGAGTACCTGTTGGAGTGTGACCATGTGGAAGTGGTCTGACTGAATATAGAGGTTTAGCTGTCTGGGGTCTAATATAGGCCTGAGAGAGCCGTCCTTTTTGGGAACTAGAAAATACAGGGAGTATACACCGGTCCCCTGAGGTTGTACTGGGACTGGTTCTATGGCCTGTTTTTCCAAGAGAGAGAGAGAACCTCTTGTTTTAGGAGGGTGAGATGCTCTGGTGACATTGCATGTGTTCTTGGAAGAATATTTGGGGGAGTATCCGTAAGCTCCAGGCAGTAACCACACTGGATAATTTGTAGTACTCACTTGTCTGAGGTGATTGAGTTCCAGACAGGTAGGAATTGCGAACGACGTCCCCCCGACAGGAGTGGAATGATCGGGGGTAATGGAAGGAAGTCACTGCTTGTTGGCAGGGGAAGTACGTGTGGAGTTACCTGTGTTTCTTTCCTTATTATTGTTTCCTCTATAACCTCCTCGAAAATAACCTCTGGAAGAGGTGGATTGGTTGTTACCCTTGTAAGAGGAGGAGGGATTCTCGGTGGACATGGTCTTTAAACCACCCCTGTAAAAGGAGCGGCGAAAGGAACTCCTGTTAGTAAGTAACTGTGTGAAGCCCCCATAGACTTTGCGACCTCAGTGTCTTTTTTCATTTTTTCGAGCGAGGTACCTACAGCGGGTCCGAAAAGATGTTCCTTATCAAAGGGTTGATTAAGTATGGAGGATTGTACCTCTTGTTTAAATCCTGAGATCCTAAGCCATGCGTGTCTGCGCAGTAGCACGCTAGTATTTACTGCACGAGCTGCTGTGTCTGCTGCATCTAGTGCACATTTAATGGAAGTGTTAGTGATGAGTTTGCCTTCCTGGATTAGGTCATTAGCCTTTGCTTTGTACTGATCACGTAAGTGTTGCATTAGTTGTTCTAACTCATCGTAATGAGCCCCATCATAGCGTGCTAGTAGAGCCTGAGCGTTTGTGATACGCCAATAATTTGCAGCCTGTATAGCTACTCTTACCTGAGGCATCAATGAGTTTGGACTCCTTGTCAGGAGGGGGTGCCTCACCTGTGGTCTGAGAGTTCTCTCTTGCGAGCATTAGAGACTACAAGAGAGGCCAAAGGCAACTGACCTTTGATGTAATCAGAATCAGTAGGAGCGGGCTTATATTTGTCTACTCTGGGTGTGAGTATTCTTGCCCTAACTGGGTCTTGAAATACCTCATCTGTGTGCTTTAACATGCCTTTTAGCGCAGGTAAAGTACGAGTAGACCTTTGTGAATAGGTAAGTGTTTCAAAGAGGAAGTCCTCTTCGAAAGGCTCTTTATGGAGCTCTACCCCGTGATATTGGGCAGCTCTATTAATGAGCTGAACGTAGCCAACGTTATCGTCAGGTGGAGAGGGTTTAGAGGGATACAGGTCAGGGTCGTTATCTGGTTCCTTTTCATAATTTTCCCAAGGGTCAGTGTCTTGTGGTATAATATGATCTTGTGGTATGTCCTGCTCTCCGTCTGTATCTCCATCCCCATAATCATCCTCCTGTGTGGTAGGTGAAATGAGGAGGTGGTGGTGAATTTGCTGGTGAGATAAGCAAATTAGGATTAAGAGGAGGAGAAGGAGGTGGAATGCAAGGGGAGAAGGGTTAGTACCCATGTCCTTCTTGAGAGGTATAGGAGGGTCCTCAGAGGTCAATCTTCCGTTTCTTGGGAAGAGTGGCATGAATATTGATGGAGGGTCCCGAAAGTCCCGTATTACCATTTAACAAGAAACTCATTACTGGTTTGGCACTACCCACCAAACATGATACTCCTAGATAGGCCCTACCAGGCAGGCTCAGATAGAATGTCTTAAATTGTCCACTTTCCCTTGTCCTGGTAGCACATCTCACATAGGCCCAAGCCCAGTTCCCTAGATAACTATATCTTACATAGGCCCAAGCATACCTTCCTAAGATACAAATGTGTAGGCCCAAAAGCAAGTGACTCTTGCTCTCATTTTCATAATAATAATGAAACAGACCTCGTAGGCCTCACTGATCTGCTAGCAGAAATCTGTCCCATCCACCCAGATACAACATTAGCCTGTCTTGTAACTTTCCACAGTTACAAGAACAAGGGTGGCCCCCACCCACATGACAATGTGATGGAACATCTGGCAGTGTCACATGCAAGATTTGTGATATTCTTAGCTATGGGACTTTCCGGCGCTTGCTAAACTGGAACCCAAGGCAGGAACTTGACCAAGAATTAATATATTTAATATTAATTCTAAAGCATTTTTCACGGTAAAAATTATCCTTTGTTTACTTTTTGCGGTCAGAGAACTCTGACCTGCTGCCACCAGTTCTGTTTTTATCCTGATACCACTTCTCATATAAAATTTTCCAGTAAAGCAGGTGGCCAAGTGGCCTGCGTCACATCTCGTGTCAAGCCTCGTGCACACGAAGGCAAGTTCTGCATTTAACGATAAAGTTCTGCATTCAACTATATAAAAGAGCCGCACCCGGACTAGAGCTTCGAACTCTCCATTGCATCCGAGGGTTCCCGTGCGATCGATCGTCCGTACTACTGGGCTAGAGCTTCAAACTTTCAAGGTGGTAATATTCTTTTCTTATAAATGTAGCCTTTTGGCTTTAACAGCCTATCTAATGGCATAGCCTATTGGCATTGTCAGCCTATCTGATTATTTCACTATTGGTTTTGTCAGCCTGATTATTTCATCATTCGCTTATTCAGCAACTTTAATAATTTAGCCTTTTGGCTTTGACAGCCCATCTAATTCAGTTCATTCTAACCCAAGCCATTGCATTTAACTTAGTTTAAACTACGTAGTCTTGAATGGTGTTGCTTTCTTAAGAAAAGATTAGCCTTCTAGGCACTAGCCTACCCATCCTCTTTAGAGTTAGGGTTGCTCCTTGGGCAGCTGCTTATAGCATAATATTTTGGTAATATATTTGCTTCTTTGAACAACTGAGTTTGAACATTGTCGATGCATTTATTTTTTCATCCTGCTCAAATGTTGTTGGGCAACATTTAAATTGAATTGTTTTATGCTTTGACCTGATCATGTGTTGATGAACACACATTTACGTTGAACTGTTTCCTGTGGGTTTGAATTGCTTAATAAAGTGCTACTGTATTTGACATCGTTGTTCCTTCCTTTCAAGAGAACGTGCAGAGCGCAGGTCTTGCTCTCGTGAGCTGGTAAGCCATGTGTGACCACTGCAGTGTCTCTCCATTTACCCACCATCAATATGATCTGTTTGAGGGTTAATGACAAGTCTTTTTTGTTTAGGATCCAACGGTGGTTCATCGGACCGAGGCTCTTTGGCTGGAGTGTCCTTTTCTTTATGTGTTGATTTCGGTGCCGAAGGTTTCGGCTTCGACCCTTTTGGTGTGGAAGGTTTTGGCTGAGAGTCTTTGTGCTTAGTAGGCTTTGGCTCCGAGCCTTTCGGTGTTACCGATTTCGGCTCCGACTGTTTCGGTGCTGGAAGTTTCAGCTCCGAGCCTTTAGGCGTGGACGCTTCCGGCTCCGAACCTGTAGGTGTGGAGGATTTCGGCTCCGACCCTTTAGGTACGGGGGTCTTCGGTTCCAAAGTCTTCGTGCCGAAGGTGTAGTTTTTGGTGCCGGTGTAGGCTTTGACTTATGTTTCAGTGCCGAAGGTGTTGGTTCGGCTCCAGAATGGGGCCGGCTCGATCGAGAGCCGGATGGCTTCTCTTTATGTTTCTTAGCCGGGCTGGAGGGCGGGGCATCTGAAACTTTGTCGGTGCCGACATGAGCCCGAAGGCGAAGGAGGTACCGGAGCCTTTGTCTTATGTTCAGTGGGCACGGGGGAGTTAGTACTCGCGGTACGCTGACCCGGAGTGACATGCTGCTCTTCTTCCATGTCGGAGTCTGCTTCAGACACAGAGACCTGTTCTTCCTAGGCTCCTTCAGCTGGGTGCTGGATATCAGAATCTTCGCTGAAGATGTCCGGGACAGAGCCGCTGTGGTGTTGCATCTCGTAGCGTTGAGCCAGACGATCACGAATTGTCTTTTTCGATCGGAACGATCGACACGCGTTACAGTCCTTTTCATTGTGTTCCGGGAATAAGCAGAGGTTGCAGACCTCATGCAAATCGGTGCGTGGTAACTTAGCACGACACCCTGGACATAGTTTAAATGGAGTCCGTTCCATCGACTGCTAGCGCGGTCGGCAGGGGTAGGCCGAACGCCCTGCCTAGAGTTTCCCGATCGAAGGTTCTCAATCGAAACGATGCGCCTCAATGGGGAACCGCGAGCGATGACAATACCGTCGAGGGTAGAGGATTGCGCGTCCAAAGAGTTTGAAAATGATACCGGAGCGCAGCAATACACATCCGAACCCGATGGCGGAAAAAAAACAATCTGGGGATGGAGTCGATGCCCATGCGCACTATCACCGAAAGGAGGAGTCACCTACCTCGTGACTGCAAAGACTTCTTCGAAGAAAAACAGTGCAAACATCCGGAAGCAACACTAGATGGCGATCTATGCTAAAGCACATGATCTACAGCTCATATGCCTCGAACAGTCAGTTTTGCACAATGGTTTGTTTTTTTAGGTTTCCATACAATTCAACTCCACACTTAAAAACATTTTTCGGAGAGAAATGAAGTTAACGGTTACCAGGTCTTTGGAGTTGAGCTTCTGGGGTTAGAACCAGGGTCCCCCTGGGTCAAGGATACACTCTCAAAGCACTGTCAGCGAAACTAGAGCAGCCGGGTGCTGTTTCGACGTCGGGCGCCCTGATGGTTTCAATGGGGAACCTCCATTTGTAAAGGCACTGCAGGCTTGGGGACGAAGGTCTTCTTGGTGCGACCACCACTGTGAGGTAAGTTGGGAAGTTTGTGGTTGCTTGGGCCCCCTTGGTTTGTGCACACAAGGCCGTGGGGCATCGGGTGCAGGGGTGCCTTTTTAGGGTCGGATCTTCTTACCAGCTCCTGGTCACGGTTGGGGAGGACCTTCTGGATTTAGGCTGCAGGCGTCGGCTTGAGGCAGGTCAGGGGTCGCCGGATCTCCGGTCAGGATCGCCAGGGTGACCTCCTCGTGGTGGTTGCCCGCTCGGGCCGTGGTCGGCGGGTGCAGAGTGAGGCGGATCCACGGTGTCCGGCCGGAGCCAGAGGTTGCAGATGAACAAATCCGGTGTTCACGGCAGACAGTCTTTGCAGTTGAAGGCAGGTCCTCCGGGGTTTTTGAGGTTGCTGGCTGCAGGACACACCGGGATTACGCAGGAGCAGGTTCGAGAGGGAGACAGGCCGGAAGGGCTGGGGCCAAGTCAGTGGGCGTCTTCCTCTTGTCAGCTGTTGCACGGCTGTTAGGTCCTTCTTGTAGTTTCTTCTTGTCTGAGGAAGCAAGGTTCATGGGTGCCCCTAAATACTAGATTTAGAAGTGTTACAGGTAGGTAAAAGGCAGGGACCAATGGGTCCCTTCCCTGGGGTGGGTACACTCCCCATTATGCCACACTCCAGTGGGAGGGGGGCATGAGCCTCTCCCTGGTTGGCTGAGTCCCCCCATCTTCAAGATGGCGTGGACTGAGTTGTGCTTCACCTCGCCTCCCCCACCGGAGGGGTGGAGTTGGCAGAGGTGGGAACACCTCTCTTCCTCACTTGTTTTCCCCGCTGATTCTCCCCCCCCAAAGTGGGGGTCAGAACCAGTGGGGACCAGTTGCTGAGAGCAGCAAGTGGCCTGGGGAAGCTCACAAAGGCGGCAAGCCTTTGAAGCTTCCCCCTTGTGAACCCTGCCCATCCTGGGGGAGGAGTCTTGGCACCTCGTCCCAGAATGTGCATGGTTTCAGGCCCCAAAAAGCAGCAGGCTCTCGACCCAGGGGTCAAGAAACATATCTGGTGGTGGCAGCTGAAAGCAGCCACTCAGCCTGGACACTAGTGGTAGGTTAGTTTTCAGGGGGCATCTCTAAGATGCCCTCTTTGTGCATTTTTCATTAAATCCCACACTGGCATCAGTGTGGGTTTTATGTGCTAATAAGTTTGATACCAAACTTCTCAGTTTTCAGTGTAGCCATTATGGTGCTGTGTAGTTCGTAATGACAAACTCCCAGCACCATATACGCTTAATGGCAGCACTACACTTACAATGTCTAAGAATGGACTTAGACACTGTAGGAGTACAGGGCTCATGCACCTGTACCCTCACCACTGGTATAGGGCACCCAGCTAGAGGGGTGACTGATCTATGCCAGGGCAGTGGGTTGAAGGCATGGCACACAGGGATGTGTGCCATGTCGACTCTTCACTTTGTTCTGCACCAAGACACGCAGCCTAGAAAGGCAGTGTGTGTGTGTCAGGGTACAGGACCTCTAAGGGTGGCACAATAAGTGCTGCAGCCCTTAGTTGTCTTCCCTGGTCACAGTGCCCTGGGTACCTGTGGTATCATTTACCAGGGGCTGACCTGTGGCCAGAGATGCCAAATGGGTTTAGGCTCCAATGCAGTTTTAGGGAAAGAACATAGGCCCTGGGTACCTGATTAGCAGGAGCCCAGGGCACACTCAGTCAAAGCACATCAGCAGTTCAGCAAAAAGTGGGGGCAACCATGCAGAAAGAGGGCACTTTCTCAAAGAGGGGCACATCCCTGTTCCTATTGGGCTTAATTCTCTAACTCAAGATGGAGAATTTTTAAGACAGGGGTTCACCTCAGCTCCTGGCGACCCTAGGGTGCCAGGCTATGGTTGACATTCTTCCGCCTGTCCTGCCGCCAAAAGTGGGGTTTGGACAGGGGGGACAGGCATCTCCACTAGTTGGAGCTGCCTAAACCAGCACATCACAAGGTGAGACGCTTTGAGGCTCACCGCCTAGTGTTACTGGTCTTGGCAGGGGGAGTTGTGAATGACCCCCACCCACAGCAGGCTTGGTTTCTGACTTCCGAGAGCACAAAGGCTCTTACCCCATAAAGTCAGAAACCGGTCTAGTGGCAGCTGGCTGGCTGGCGGGGAGCAGTCAGCCAACACACTAGAGGGCGGGCGTTTTTCAGGGGGCATCTCCAAGATATCCTCTGAGTGCATTTTATAATGAATCCAACACTGGCATCAGTGTAGGTTTATTAGGCTGTGAACTTTGATACCAAGCTACTCCGTATTCAGTGAAGCCACCATGGAGCTGTGGAGTTCAGAATGACAAACTCTCAGCCCATGTACTCAATATGGCTCCACTGCACTTACAATGTCTAAGAATGGCACAGACACAGAAGGGGCATATTGCCTTCACCTGTGGTATAGTGCACCCTGCCTTAGGGCTGTGAGACCTGCTGGAGGGGTGACTAACCCATGCCACAGGCAGTGTTGGTGGGCATGGCACACAGGGATTCATATATAATTTGGTCTGCACCAAAACACAGCCTGCAGAGTGAGAGGGTGTATGTGTATATATGCGCGCGTATATATGCGCGCGTATATATGCGCGCGTATATATGCGCGTGTGCGCGCGCGTGTGTGTGTACGTGTGTGCGCGTGCACGTGTGTGCGTACGTGTGTGGGTGTGTGGGTGTGTGTGCGTGTGTGCGTGTGTGCGTGTGTGCGTGTGTGCGTGTGTGCGTGTGTGCGTGTGTGTACGTGCGCGTTAAGGTGAGGGGTCTCTGAGGGTGGCATAATACATGCTGCAGCCCTCAGGGGCTCTCTCTTGTCACAATGCCCTTGGTACCAGCAGTACCTTTTACAAGGGACTTACATGTGGCCCAGAGGTGTGCCAATTGAAAGAACAAAGGTGCAGTTTTGGGAAAGAACACAGGCCCTGGGAACCTGATTTGGGGGTACCTAGGGCACACTCAGTCAAAGTACATCAGATATCAGGCAAAAATGGGAGGTCATTGTAGGAAACTGGCTCTATATATACACACTATACATCATTTTGGTGTAGTATAGAGTCCAGGTGACCCCAGAGGTAGGCAGAGGTTAAAGTTAGATAGAACCTTACTCTCTGTTTGTGGTAGAGTGGTCGAGCAGTAAGGCAGTATCAGAGGACAGTGTTAAGCATTTGATGTACACAGTCAGCAAATGAATTCACACACTCAAGAACTGAACTCCAGGCCAATTGTTTTTGTATAAAAAATATACTGTTTTATTTTAGAACCAAGCATGCCTGGCACAGGTAAGCATTAAATACTTTGTAATAATAAGTTGTTGATTGTAGAACAGTTTGACAATGAAATGGAAATTGTACTTTGTTTGGTTTACAGGGGAGCAGTAGGTTGCAACACTTAGCAAATACAGTACATTGGAATGAATAGGCTTTTTCAGTAAGTTGCAGGTAAGTTACTTTTCTCGTTACTTTTCTAACTCAGTGCTGGATGCCTGGATTCAGTACTGGGACATTTCCTGAAAACAGGTAAGTAATTATGTTTTGGTTATTCGCAGGATTTTTAAAGAATCTTTAGATTTCAAAACTCCACACTTAGGAACTTTTTGGAAGAAAATTGTCAATGTTATCCTATGGAGGAAAAACAGGTTATCGGTTCACAGGTAAGTAATCGACTGTGGGAATTAAGGTTCAGGGGTTAGACTCAGGGGTCCCCCAGGGTCAGTGATGCACTGTTACACCCTCAGCAGTACTAGGGCGGCCGGGTGCAGAGTGTTGAGGCCCAATGTTATCCAATGGGGGATAGGGGGCCTCCGGTTGGTGGCTGCTGGCAAGCAGGCCACTGGGTTGTGGGAGCAAAGCTCCTAGGGTTTAGGTCAGGGCAAATAGGGAACCAAATTAGCACCAAAGGTGCACCCTCAGCGGCACTAGGGCGGCCGGGTGCAGGGTGCTGTTTTGAGGTCGGTGCCCTGTTTTCAATGGAGAACCTCCGGTTTGCAAAAGCAGTGCCGGCAGGGAGACTAAGGACGTCTGGGTGCGACCACCACTTTGAGGGGTAAGTTGGGATGTCTTGGGTCGGTTAGTCACCGTTGGTTTGGGCACACAAGGCCGTGGGGCGTTGGGTGCAGGGGTGCCTTAGGACGTCGGAAAGTCTTGCCTGCTCTGGTCGCGGTAGAGGGGATCCTCTGGATTGAGGCTGCAGGCGTCGACTGGAGGCAGGTCAGGAGTCGCCGGATCTCGGGTCAGGATCGCCGGGGTGACCTCCTCGTGGTGTTTTTCCACTCAAGCTAGGGCCGGGTTCTGCGGGTGCAGAGTAGGCTGGATTCACGGTATCCGGCCGGAGCCAGAAGCTGCAGTTTGAACAAGTCCGGTGTTCACGGGAGAAGCAGTCTTGGAAGTGAAGGCAGGCAGGTCCTCCGGGGTTTTTGAGGTTGCTGGCTGCAGGACACAGGGATATCGCAGGAGCAGGTTCGAGGGGAGACAGGCCTGTAGGGCTGGGGCCAAGTCAGCGTCGTCGTCCTCTTGTTAGCTCAGCACGGCTCTTCGTCCTTTTTCTTTTCTTGTTGTCAGGCTCGATCTGAGGAAGCAAGGTTCAGGGTGCCCCCTAAATAGTAAATTTAGGGGCGTTACAGGTAGGTAAATGGCAGGGACCAATGGGTCCCTTCCCTGGGGTGGGTACACCCCCTATTCTGCCACTCTCCAGTGGGAGGGGGGCAGGAGACTGTCACTGGTTGGCAGGGTCCCCCCATCCTCAAGATGGCGGGGACTCGAGGTTGTGCTTCACCTCGCCTCCCCCACCCGAGGGGTGGAGTTGGCAGAGGTGGGCACACCTCTCTTCCTCACTTGTTTTTCCCACCCAAAGTGGGGGGTAGAACCAGTGGGTACTAGTTGCTGAAAGCAGCAAATGGTCAGGAGAGGCTCACAAAGGCGGCATGCCTTTAAAGCTTCCCCTTCGTGAACCCTGCCCACCCTGGGGGAGGAGACTTGGCACCTCGTCCCAGGATGTGCATTGTTTCAGGCCCCAGAGAGCAGCAGGATCTCGACCCAGGGGTCCAGAAACATGTCTGGTGGTGGCAGCTGAAAGCAGCCACTCAGCCTGGACACTAGATGTGGGTTAGTTTTCAGGGGGCATCTCTGAGATGCCCTCTGTGTGCATTTTTCATTAAATCCCACACTGGCATCAGAGTGGGTTTAATGTGCTGAGAAGTTTGATACCAAACTTCAGTCTTCAGTGTAGCCATTATGGTGCTGTGGAGTTCATAATGACAAACTCCCAGCACCATATACTCTTAATGGCAGCACTGCACACAGTGCCCAGGAATGGACTTGGGCACTGTAGGGGTACAGGGCTCATGCATATGTACCCTCACCACTGGTATAGTGCACCCTGCTAGAGGGGTGAGTGATATATGCCAGGGCAGTGTGCGAGTGAAAAGGTACAGGACCTCTAAGGGTGGCACAATAAGTGCTGCAGCCCTTGGGGGCCTTCCCTGGTCACAGTGCCCTGGGTACCTGTGGTACCATTTACCAGGGGCTGACATGTGGCCAGAGATGCCAATTGGGTTTGTTTTGGGGAAAGAACACAGGCCCTGGGAACCAGATTGGCAGGGACCCAGGGAACACCAATTAAAAGTGCATCAGTAGTCTGGCAAAAAGTGGGGGGGTTACTGCAACAGAAATCCACTTTCCTACACAAGCCCCCCCCCCCAAAGGCCAGGAGACTCAGCCAAAGCTGGGAGAGTCTTCCAGGCGAGGACAAGTAGAGGAAGTGGTCTGAAAGTTGCAGGGCCTACTCTGCCTTACATCCTTCTGTCGAGGTCAGTCCCTTTGGGGAGCTGGCCTATCTCAACAGTTTCAGGACCTAATTCCCAATGCTCCTTTCCTAGCTCTTCAGTTACTTCACCCCATCTTTTTAGGTTGGGCTCAGAGGTGCCCACCTCTGCAAATTCTAACTTAGCCAGGGCAAAGCCCAGCTTACCCACAGCTTGAGCAACCCCACCATGACCAATAAGGTCAGGAGGGCCTAACTTGCTATTTGGCAGGGGGCTAGGCCACCATGCAAAGGACAGTGCTGCCATAAAGGCTAACACCCAGCAGAGGCTGCTGACAGCTGTCAGTGCCCAGAACCACACCTTTAGCTCCTCACTGGTAAGGGAAGGGGCTATCTTACAGGCTTCTTTGGGTTCTGGTTGCCTGTCTGCTGTTTTAGGGTGGGGGGTCACTACACTTGGTAGGGAACACCCTTCTTCCCCCCTCTGTTCTGCCAGCTGAGGAGCCACCAACTCAGGCTGGACAGTTGCCGGACTAGTCAGGGCTTTTTGTTGGCTAGGGGGGCCTTCACCAGTGCCAATTTTGGAGTTCTCCCTTACTGGGATGGAATCTCCCTGGCCCACTGGAACTGTGGCTAACAGTTGCCCACCTCTCCTACACTGTCTCTTCTCTCTCTTTTGGGGCTTAGCTTCACTAACTGCAGGTTGAGCCCCCCCACACAGGTTTCTTGGGTGAGGTCTGGCATTGGACCAGTACCTCTCTTTGGCTTAGACAATCAAGGGGGAGGTCTTTTCTGACTACCACCTTTCTCCATCTAAGGGACCGAGCTATTTCTAGGAGCACTACAGCCACAGGCCTAACAGTGACCCCCTCCCCCCGGGACAGTCCTTACTCTTCTTGTTTCCCCTCGGACATACTGGTTTAAGAGAACCAACCTGTCATGCACCACAGTGTGACTGGCACAGGTATCTCTCAGGGCAGTGGCTGGGATTCCATTCACCAGTAGGTGGTGGAAGTGTCTACTCCCCTCTGGAACTTCCAGCTTACCTCTTAGGCCCATTTTCCAGTTGTAGGCTAGAAGGACTTACTCATCTGAGGACCCCTCCTCCAAAGCTACACTGGCAACCCCTGGAGCTGTGCTAGAGACTTTGTTTTTAGGACAGCTAGGGTCCTTGGTGTGGTGTCCTGCCTTTTGACAGTTGTGACACCATACTCTGTTGGGATCCCAATTCTTACCTTGGTACCCTGTTTTAGTTTGTGAGGTGTCTTTGGGCCCACCCTCCTGGACAGGTTTTTGGGGGGCTACCTGGGACTCCTTACTTTTATCTTTAAGGGTTCACTGTCTTTCCTCTGGGGAGGCTTTGTAACCCCTTTCTTTTGGTCACCCCCAGTGGACGTCCTAGTTACCCTTGTTTTGACCCAGTGGCCTGCCTTCTTTCCCAATTCTTGGGGAGAAAGTGGACCTAGGTGTACCAGGAACTGATGCAACTTTTCATCAATGCAATTACTTAATATGTGTTCCTTCATAAACAGGTTGTAAATTCCATTAAAGTCCTGCAATTGTTTCCAGTTAACCAGCCACCTAGTGTCTTGACTGAGTAGTCTACAAAATCAATCCAGGATTGGTTTTGGGAGCCCCCCCTCCCCCCCCCTATGTTTAAGTTTTACATAAGGACCTTACTTCCTTGAAAGACAGGTGAAGGTAAGGGGTGAGGTCAAGCTCCTCAACCATGTCCTGTATGTCATCATGGTTATTTTCACTAGTAGTTGGGTTCTTTTCTTGAGACATTCTAACAAAAAAGTTCTAACCCCTCTACCCTTGACTACAGTGACTTTTTATTTTCTAAAATTCAAAAGGGACTTAAGCAAGGCCCCAACAAGACTTTTAGTAGTTTGGTAAAAATGCCAATTTGAAAAAATCTGAATTCTAACGGCAATTTAAGGGTTCTGTTGTGTGATCAGTTGGTAACCAAGTAGTCCAACAAATGCAAGTTGTATATCTCACCGCTGATCCACCAAAGTAAGAAACTGGCTCTATATATACTACCTTGAAATCAAGGAGAGGGGGCTCTTAAGTCCAAAGGGATAGAGCACCCGGTAACTCAAGTTAAAAGAAATGTTCCCTTTGGATGGGATCTGAATTCAACACGTTACACTCCAATCAAACTTATATTCCACACATATACTCATCAATGATTAAGGTACTTATAAGTCGACCGCTTATTTTAGTCAAATTATTAGTATATTTTATTCAGTAAAAAAATCCTTTTTATACAAATTCATATGACAAGTTTAAAAAAACACAAATTCATATGTATTGGACATACAATAATCTAAAAACACAGCTGAAAAGGGAGAGTGTAAAGAGACAATCCACTATGTCTTTTGCGTGTTAATTCGGCTATATACATAGACAGCATAGAGCATGGATCTAAGTTCCCCGTCTGTGGCTTGATGCTGACTCTTCCAAATTTAACAACTTATATTGTGGGCGTCGACGCTTTTCAGTGGCACATTCACAATAGGACCACCTTCTTCAGGACATTAACTTTTTTTTAACTTGTGTGTCATGAATTTGTATAAAAAGGATTTTTTTACTGAATAAAATATACTAATAATTTGACTAATATAAGCGGTTGACTTATAAGTACCTTAATCATTGATGAGTATGATGTGTGGAATATAAGTGACAATTTCCATTCGTTGGGCACCACACCGCACTTTCCAGGCAGGTGAATACACCGGGCAGTACCCATATTACCTTGAGGGATGCTCCCTCCCTTGCCCCTCCCTGTCCTTCGGAAGACCCGCGTGGCAGAGGCACTAATTTCCCTCATCTGCTCATAAGTCGGGTCGAAACGTCGACGCAACTCTCCAACCAGACCTGGACCACCGATCCCCGATGCCCCTTTCTATTAAAGGAGAAAAAATCCCCTCCTAAATCAAACTGTTTGTTAGACCTGTCAGCCCTAGGGTGGTCTTTCCCTATTTTTTTCCCTTTTTCGCCTCCTTTTTGCCACCATATTTTTACTGGACCTAGGTCTCTGGGCACCTTGCCACTGCTAGCCAGTGCTGAGGTGCAGGTGGTCTCTCACTCAAGATGGCTGCCACAGGCCCCTGCTACTGCAGAGGGGCCTTACACGCACACACACTAGTAGCCAGGGTCAGGCTGGGACATAGGGATACAGTATCCATTCCATCCCCGCCTCTGGGCCACAAAGCCAGGCATGTAGAAGGTTCCAGAACCTTCCAGGCTGTGGGAGGAGTTATGTTTTGCCGCCTTTGAGAGGGTCACCTGACCTAGGAGTATAAAAGGCTTGGAGGGAAAACTTTCTAGTCAGTTGATGAGGCACCACTGAACCTGGGAGAACCTCCGCCGGAGTATAGGCTTTAGGGCCTAGGGGGGAGACCTACACTACTGCTGCTGACAGGGCTGAGGCCCTGCTGTGGTAAGATAGCTGAGGAACGCCCACCACCCACTGACCTTGCCCAGTGTGAGGGGACCCAGGGAACCACCTTCAGCGTGCAGGGAGGAACATCAAGCACTCCCAGACCACCAACTCATCTCCCCCCCCCTTCATGACAAGAAACTTCTGACAAGAAACTCCTGACAAGAAACTCCTGACAAGAAACTTATAAGGAACTTCTGACAAGAAACTCCTAACAAGAAGCGCCTAAGAAGCAACCAATCTGGAGCAGTCGCAAGACACCTTAACTTGAGGAGGCCTGACCGTCCAGCCAGGCCTAAAGCCTAAACTGCCCAACTGGGGATCACCAGGTAAAGCGCCGTACCCTGAAGCGCTAGACCTTCACCCCTATTCATTTCTGCCTGTTGCTGGGCTGCCCCCAAGCACGTTGCCAGTCAGCCCTGCCCACAGGCTGCTGGTGCCCCCTGCGTTCTGTCGCCCCTCAGGTCACTGACCTTGTGAAGAGATCGCGGCCGCCGCCGCCGGAGAAGAGGTACCGTGTGGTGAGGTGCGCCGTCGCGCCCTCACCGGAGTAAGCGCTGAGGTGAGGGAAGCCCCTCAGGTGTGTGTGGTGAGGTGCGCCGTCCGCGCCCTCACCGAAGCCTCCGAAGAATTGCCCCCGCCGCCGTGGCCAAAGAATTGCCCCCGCCGCCGAAGAATTGCCACCGCCGCCGTCGCGGCCCAAGAAATCGCCAGCGCGATCACCAGCGAGGCCTCCAGGCCCCGCAGACGCCGTTGCCGAGCAACCGGGGGTCGCCGGGCATGACCCAGGAAGGCTGCGCAACGATTGGGCGCCGGCCCCGGTCACGCCCCCAGCGCCGACGGAGGCCCGGGAAGAGCCCCGGCAGTGCAGAGGGAGACGGGGAGCCGGCCGGAGAGGACTGCCGGCTCCCGCTCCCTTCCCCTGTGACCCTGAGCCCGCCAACCTTACCCTACCTTGATCTCGGGGGCTGGAGGAGTGAGATCCCAGCCCCCGCAACGTCCCCACCGGCATACCTTGATCCCGGGGGCCGGAGTAAGGTGATACCGGCCCCCGCAACGTCCAGCTAGTCCGGCCTGAAGGCCGAGGTACCCCTACCGGGCCCCGCCCTCCAGAACACGGGCCGGGCCTGGGGGAGTGCCAGTCGCCCTGAAGCGCGACCAACGACCAACACCACAGGTGAGCCCAGGAGGCCCCTAGGGCCCACAAAACTCCACTGGGGGCCGGGGGCCACCATTAACCCCATAAGTAATTGTATAACTTTCCCCATGAGGCGAGGCCCCGGAGAGGAGTGGGCCTAGCCTAGAGTTAACCCCTAAGGGTCATAGAAGCCCCAGGATACTGGACATGTCGAGGGGTTCCCTACAGTATTTAATAACTTATTGCAGATGCCTATAGTAATTACTGCCTAGGCCATGCTTTTAACTGCAAAGTCTTTTACCACAGGGGGAAAGTATTTAATTGAATTGAGTTGAAGTGTTTTATGTTACAGGTGTACTGGAATTGCGACGCCCACTGTACTGAATGTGGGCGCGCCTAGATTAATGCAGGCCTATTTAAATGTAAAGTGAAAAGCCTTCTTTTAAGTAATTGAATATGCTAAAGTGAACTGCATGTCTCGGCCCCTGTTTTATTAACGTACCTTGAGATCATTATTAAGTGCTACGTGTAGGAGATAATTCCTGCGGCCTCTTAGTGGCCTACAATGTTGATGAGCTATGATGCTTTATTTAAAATGTGCACCAATTGAGTAATGCAATGAATTTGAATGTAGATCTGAATTAATCTGCCTCATCTAATGCCAACTTAATTTATTTATAAAAGATCTTGATTTTAAATACAAAAGCCTGGTGTGGTGTCATGTTATTGCGTTCGCATGTCAGAGTAAGAGTGTGCTGCACAACTGCCTTACACATTGCCTTCGCGTGCCTTCCCCGCTTTGCGCCATGCTACCGTGTCGGACTCGGTAACCCCGGTTCCAACACTGTTCATATGGAGTTTATATATGAAAACATTGTAATTGGCCAGGTTGTTTGATGACTGTTTCTTCATTATCAGTCCTACATTTGAGTGAAAAATGTATGCCCCTTTACCTCTTGGGAATTCTTCCCGTTCTTAAATTTCTTACACTTGAGCACCACTCTTTTCTTTCACGTTCCCCTTGGAGCAACCTCTATCTGATCCCTTTTTGAATGTTATGATCAATTTGATAATGTTGAGTATATACAAATAAATATATGCTTACACCTTGAGAAAAAAAAAAAACGGTTGGTGCGCATCAGGTTATGTTCGATACTGTTTATCGCAATTGTGAGTTGACTTAATAGCAACTCAGACATATGAACGTCATTTATCTTATGTAAAGTAATCAAGTGTTAAAAAGATTCGGTCCAGGACCACTTTTTCCTATAATAAACAGTATGGTGGCCTGGATGATGACCTGACGGACATTGGCCTCAAAGCAGCCCAACAGAGGCTTGAGACCTCGAAGGAGTCCGAAAGGGACTCCGGCCACAGCCTTGGTTTGGGGCTGGAAGGAGAGGGCCGAATCAAACCAAAAGCCCACATTTTTGACTGTTTGCTTAGGTGAGGGTGGAGAACCAAGGACAGAAGGCCACCATTACTCACTCCACAGATGGTGTTTTTCCCCACCAGCAAGATTTCTGATTTGGTAGCGTTAAGTTGGAGGCAGTTTGATGTCATCCAGTTTGCGACGTCTGTTAAATCCTCTCTGAACTTAGCAGCATCCTGAGCGGGGTTGTCGGATAGAGAGATCACTAACTTTGGATCGCCTGCGTAGGAGACAGTCAAACCCCTATATTTTGCCAACGCAGCCAGGGGTCGGATGTAAATATTAAAAAGGGTCGGGCTCGGGGCTGAGCCCTGAGGAATGCCCTGGCGTACCCTGTGCGTCTGAGAACAGAAAGGGGGGGGCGATCACGTGAAAGGATCTTTCCGAGAGAAATGAGGAAAGCCACCCCAGGGCAGTGCCACTGATGCCAATGTCCTCTAGGCGCTGCAAAAGAATCTGGTGGGACACAGTGTCAAATGCAGCACTTAAGTCTAATAAAATCAGAGCAGAAGTTCCTCCAGAGTCGAGAGTGACGCAGATGTTCCGTGACCGCCAGGAGAGCCGATTCCGTACTATGACGCGGACGGAAACCATTTTGAGAGGGGTCCAACATGTTGTGGGTGTCAATGTAGCTAGAGAGGATAGAATTGATATACGCTTTGGTGATTTTGGCCATCAGAGGGAGGAGGGAGATAGGGCAAAAATGTGCAGGCTTGGAGACATCCAGTGTGGGTTTCTTGAGGAGAGGGATCACTTTGGCATGTTTCCAGGCCGTGTGGACCACAGCAGAGGTTAGTGACAAATTTATGAGGTCACAGAACACAGGCAATAACTGCAGTAAAAAAAGCCTTAAATTGGTCGGGTTTAAGGGGATCCGCCGGGGATCCAGATTTGAGTTTGCTGCAGATAGACCGCATGGCTTCCTGGGGAAGTACCAGAAAAACAGAAAGTGAAGGACCGGTAGCTACCAAAGGATAAGGCCGACCTATACAGGGCGCTATGTGGGAAAGAGTTTTATAGATATCGTTCACCTTTTTAATAAAAAAGGCAGCGAGGGTCTCACATTGCTCGTTGGAAGTGAGAGGGGATGAAATTGGTTGCCCAGAAGTTTTAAGATCTTTGAGAAGGGAGAATATACATTTAGTGGGATTGCTGCGGTTTTTAATTTGCTCCGAAAAAAGTCTGCTTTAACCTTCAAGATGGACTTATGATATTGTTTGATGCATGCTCAATATTGGAGTTTCAGAATAGGGTCGTACTGTCTTCTCCAAGCCCTTTCCAGGGCTTTACGCACCCTCCTAGCCTGGGCTAGTTTGTCGAACCACGGGCAGGATCAAGTTCTGCGGCGGTTAGTCAGCTTAGCCGGGATCAGAGTGTCGAGTGTGTGCGAGAGCCAGTCTAATAGGATACTGTTAGCCCCGTTCGGGTTATTAGGGAGACTGGGCCTTTGGGTAAGAAGGAGGCCGCAGAAGCGATCTGCATCCAACTTATGCCAAGGGCGTTTCAAAATAAGTCTGAGGAGCCTCTAAGGGAGGGCCCATACCCTGTAGTGTCATTGACACCAGATAGTGATCCGTCCAGCTCATAGGGAGGGGATGGCTGGCTGTGAAAGTCAATATATTCGAGAAAAAAGGGTCTAACAAGTAGCCAGCAGAATGCGTGCTGTTGGGGACGTATTGTCTTAGTTGGAATGCAGCAAGGTCTGCTAAAAAATTACTTATCTCCCTATTCTGGTTAGCTTCCAAATGGAGATTGAGGTCCCCTACAATATTGAAATTGGCCGACCTAGTAGCCAGCAGCCCCAATTTAATAACCAGGGCTTCCATAAAACCTTTTGACGGCCCTGGGGGGCGATAGATCAGAAGGCCCGAAAGGGTAAAATTGGCGTTGACACCAATTTTGAACAGAGCACATTCAGAATCTGTAATACTTTCTTTGGTCAGAGTACAGGTAAATCCCGTTCTAAAGACAACCGCAATACCCCCGCCCCTACCTTCTCTATTGAGAGTTCTGATGGCACATACCAAAGGAAGTGCTAGGTTGGGTTCTGCCTCGGTATTAGCAGAAAGCCAAGTCTCGGTTTGAAAAAGAATGTCAGGGGCCTCATCCTGAATTAGGTCAAACACTTCGGCATAGTGCGTGACCAATGAGCGGCAATTCAGGCTCAGAATTTTAATAGCCGGTGAGGGAATACGCGTGGGACTGGTGGTAGCCAAAGAATTAAACCCACAGGTTTTACATACAAAAGGACCTACCAAAATGGCGTCAAACTGATGAGTACAGTGATAGAGACCCTTCCTGATGTCAATGAGTGTGCTGCGTGAATACAGTCGCTGTTGGGCGGCCAGCCCTGCTGCATGTCTGGCGTCTGGCGACGTCCAGGCGCGGACGGGTGCAGACGGGCTTGCCTTAGGTGCGCCTTCGGCGCGCCCGCTCTACCATGACCTTAAGTAGGCAGGGGGGGTCGGAAAGACTTAAGCGATGCCTGCCCGCCCGGAAATGCCTGCCCAGGAAGTGGGAGGCGCGCACATCCTCTGCTCAATCGGCAACTAACGCCGTGGCAGACCGGAGCTGAGGCTAACCAAAAAGCAAGAGAGGGGGCTGCCCAGGGGCCTAAACAAGAACAGGTAAGATGCGCTGCCAGAAAACTCACACACTCGAGACTCAACAACACAGCTAAAAAGTGTCTTAGCATGATTAAAATGAAGTCAGAATCGACCTCAGAGCAAAAGACCTCAGTGCAAGTAATGCTTTTTAGGTCTCGCAGACCTGCGTTGCAGCGCGCATGCGCTGCTCGCGTCGGCGAGACATATTGTGGGTGAGTATATGTCAGAAGGGGGCTTGAAGCCCCGCCCCTCATTTTCATTGGGTAGCGTCACCGTTTATGGTAAACGGTGGCTTCCCATTGAAAATGAGGCTTCTGTGTTACCGCCCTTTGTCCTTTTGGGACGGCCCATCCGGACTGGGTCTCCTGCTTCACGGCTGTCGTGAAGCAATTTCTTATCTCAGAGGCGTGTTATGTAAACAAGCCTCTGAGATTCAGTCCTGATGGGCCTCCCAAAAGGAGACAGGGCGCCGCGTGTTTATTTTTGCATCGCGCTTGCGCTTTCGCTTTCACTGAAAGTGAAAGCGCGATGCAAATATAAACAGCGCTATGGCGAGCGCTTGTTCTGCCCTGTCATCGAACTTTGTGCTGGCAGCGGTGAAAAGCTGTATTATCCTAATAGAAACCCAGGGGAGTGGAATACTTCTGTCTTTCTCCTGTTGACCTTTCTGAAAGTAGTCACATTTATTTCACCCGGGGGGCGGGCTACAGGGTGGATCTTGAACCGGAAGGGCTCATGCCTGCTCTTAGATTGCCTGAACTCAGTGAATTAGAAATACTGCACCGCGCCTGCCTGCAGTTTCACAACAGCTCTTTCGCCGGTGGCACAGGGGCCTGTGCACTCAGGGTTTGGGCACTTCCTGTGAGATGCGGTCTTCTAGGCCCTTCAGTGGGAGCCGCCGGAAGAGGCTGACACCGCAGGGAGATTAGAGGCACCAGGGTGTGCGAGGGAAGCAGCGCGCGCCGGCCCTCGGGTTGATTCCAGGCGCGTGAGTCAGCGCCTCGAAGCATCCTAGGGGCTTTTCAGCTCAGCGCGGCTCTCCAAAACCATCAAGTGACATCTCAGGGAGGCGCTGGGGCTCTGGGGCCATCCGGACTCTGTCCAAAACTCACAAAGAGGGGATCCGAGCGAGCCCATGTGGGCTGGGCGCCTTCGGGACTGTGCAATCACGACCGAACCGGGCGATCAGCTTTCTCCACCGGAGCGGTTTGTTTTGGTGGGAGTTTGAAACGCCCCCTCTCATAGAAATGTCTCTGAGAATCAGTGGCCAAATCCTTCGGCACCTCCTTATGCACAGCAGGCTACAAAGAACTCTGGCAGGGTATGTATTTATTTATTTGTTTGAGAGTTTTATAGATCGCTAGCTAGACCCGGAGGTTTCAGAGCACTTTAGGAGATCGTTTTACCATCTAGGGCTATCCGTGAAGGATGTCATATTAGGTTTCAAAACAAAAACAAGACAAACAATAACACTGGAGAATACCTATTGTTTGTAATTCTTAAAGATACTGGGCTTGGTTTTTCCTACGCAGGATAGCCTAGTTCACGTTAACCAACACACACTGTTCGCTGTTATTTAGTGCTGCATACCGCACTTTATGCCACATCTGTAAGGAACAGATGTTATTTTACCACGGCCCATTTTATGGATCTTCAGTTTACCAACTTTGGGAGGATGGAAAACTGAGTGTGCTGGGCCAGGATTCAAACTCCTGACTTCTAGAGCACTGCATTTGTCAGCTGCAAACATTCAACTCACTGAGCCACCCTACCATTACCACAAGAACTATAACAAATCTCTCCTAACCATCGAAATCCAAAAACACATTCATAACCAATAGACAAACATCCCAGAACCTCACGACAAAAGCACCACAATTAAGGAAGTGCTCCAATGCCGCACTGATGGTCGAAGGCACTAGTACTTCTCGTCTCAGATGTCGGGGGGGAGGTCAGCATTGAACATGAAAGGATCTACCCCCCCAAATATGTTATATCGTTTGGATAACGACGATGATAATATTGTATTTGTAGTGCGTAAACTGTCACCCAGCAGGATATCCTGGCGCTAGAGGTTTGTGATACGCGACTATATCATCAAAGATTAGACTGAATGTGCAAAAAGGTACATTTGGGGGCTTTCCTAAACAAAAGATGATTATTAATCACGAGAAGCGGAAGCGAGGTCCAGGCTTTGGCTGTCAAATGGGAAAAGGAACAGCCTAAAGGTGAGTCTTCCTGATGGAGAAAGATGGCAAATTAGTTGTAGGTGGACATACTAAGGAGTTTAGATGGCTGTCAGCTGGAGCACTGCACACAAACAGCTGCCTCACCAGCCTGACAGTCATCACAACCCAGATTATTTGTGGTGCAGCTCAGGGCTACAGTGGATGTAGAGCAAATGAAACTTCCTTTTCAATGTCATCTGCCTACTCAGCATTCCTGGCTATCTCCACTTCTCCGTTTCATACACTATATAATAGTTAAGACGACTTATGTCTTCACATGACGCTACTTAGTGGACGTTTTCAGTGCAGAATTCACATCCTGTTTGAGATGCTATTCATATTTACATTTGTAACTTTTTTTAACCAATGTAAATATATGTAGTATATTTTTAAATCTAGTCATGCCTCGGCTGTCGAGCAATTCAGAATACAGAAGGGGTGGTTAAAATGTCATCTGAAAAAAAGGTAAAGAAAGCAAAAGATCTATAGAACATCACATGGTCACATTTGCCAAACAAATGTTCATTCAAATGCAGGGAGAGCTAGAGAGCTCTTACCTCGCAGGGCAAAGAGAATGCTGCTGTTTTTGTTCGCAGAAGACTAGCAAAATGCCACCATAGACACAAAGTACTTGCAATAAATATCGTAATCAAAAGAAACAAGCATTGAAAATGCAATAGGTCTCGCCTTTGATTAAGTTAAAGCCATTTGCTTTGCTATACAATACCATTAGCAAAGCAAATGGCTTTAACTTAATCAAAGGCGAGACCTATTGCATTTTCAATGCTTGTTAAAAAGTGCAAATATTGCTTTTAAAAGGAAAGCCCAAGGGCATGCGACGTGCAAGGCGCCAGTAAACACAGAAGCTGTCCATAAGATGATTAAAGATCAAACAGCTGTGTTTTCAGGAATTTCTTGAAAGAGAACATAGTCTAAGCAAAAATGATGCCCCCTATGGATGCATACTTCTGAGGTCATGTCTGAATGCACGGTCTCACTGTAATTCTTTGAAAGATTAGTCGAACAGATGGAAGTGCTAGATACAATATCAACAGCCCACAGGACTATTAACTGGACTTAGCAAACATTAGCTGCGACACTTACCTTTTACTTTTAACATTGTTTTCTGCATCTTTATCTGTATCCACATTTGTGAGTTCCAGCAAAATATCTTCCTCCTGTGGGTCAAAATATAAACTATTAAATCTTATGGTTTACAATATTCCCAGCTGATGGTAATAAATTATTTGACAATTGTAAATTCAAAAACAAAGCCACTTGCACAGTTCATTTCTACTCACCGGGTCACAGTGAACACTGTGCCCAGGAAGGCAGCCCCTAGACGGATGGACAGCACTGGTGCCGAGACCGGAATATCCCTTGCACGGAAATGGCTGTTTGCCCTTACAGTGAGTGAAACTGGTATCCTGACTTATTATATGGCCCAGTAAGTACGCAAATCTAGGGTGCGAACCAAGGCCTAGGCCTGTCCATAGTAAAGACAAGTTCCAGAATCTGTTCCGAGAGCTGGATTAGCAACATGGGATTACTCTTCACGTCCTATGTTGGTTATATACAGGGCCACTGGAATTATGAGATTGTGCGGCCTCGGCAATTTTTGCATAGTTCTAGATTTGCCTTCGGAGATTTTAGCTTTGAATCCTGGTGTCGTATGTTGGGGGCAATTGGAACGTTTTTCCCCTGTTCTGCCACTCACTTGCTCTTTGTGCTCCTTTAAACTGCGTGGCAGTTGGACGTGCTGGGAGTGTCATTTTGAACTCCACAGCACCATAATGGCTTTACTGAAAACCAGGAAGTTTGGTATCAAGCATAGGTTACAATAGGAATGTGTGGATTAGTTTGGCCTTTAGGTCTGAAGGCACTCCTCACTGTTCTCCTCTACTACTAAGGGATGGCATTTCCTGCCCTCACTGTGATCAGGTACTGAACTCCCCATCAAGGGTACATGCAACTACCGCCATACTAGTCAGTAGAAAGAGAAATGTGCAGTTCTGTTCAATGTTGGCTCTTTGCAAAAACATAAGCTTAACATCTATGCCTTCCTGAGTGGAGAAATCTTCTAATCCTACCATAACAGCAGCCATCACTAAATTTTATAAAATTCTTAGGAAGGACAGTCTCGAGGAGCGGGGAGGGGGAAGCCATGGTATATAAACAGGAATATGAACGTACTCCTATCGCTACTGAGAAACTTGAAGATGCAGAAGTGTTCAGCTTCCGCTTTTCCCTCTCGCCCCACCAATCGGTAGCTGGGATACTTCTAGACCGACGGGGCAGGACCATTTCTTAGATTTCTGGCCAATGCCCTCTCTAAGATATACACATTTCATTGCATTGAGAGATTTTAATGTGCATATAGACAAAATAGATGGCAGTGAGATGGCCGCACTGACAGACACTGTCTTCTGTAGGGTTTAACCAACACGTATTCAGCCCAACTCATTTGACAGGTCATGTGCTGGACCAAATTTCTTCCAACACTGATTTACACTTACAAAGCCGTTGCATTAGGATGGACGGAACATAAGATTAAATTCAGCAGGCAGAAATTAGCAAAAGTACTACCCATGGGTGGAATTCCGCAAGAAGCTGAAGACCGGGTGTAAGAAACTGTCTCTATATATACTGCACCAAAGTGAGGTACAGTGTGTATGGAGTCCCAGGGTCTCCAGAGGTTTGGCAGATGTTAAAGTTAGATAGAACCTTACTCTCTAAAGTGGTAGCTTGGTCGAGCAGTAAGGCAGTATCAGAGGACAGTGTTAAGCATTTGATGTACACTGTCAGCAAATGAATTCACACACTCAAGAACTGAACTCTAGGCCAATTGTTTTGTATAAAAAAATATACTGTTTTATTTTAGAACCACAGGTTTGCATAAAATACTTTCTCAAGATAAGATACTGTTTGTTGAATACTTTCAATGAACGATAGACTTTAAATGCAATATGGCACAGGGGTTGCAATAGGCAACACAATACTTGGAATAACTATAACATTGAGCTCAATGGGATTTTTAAGTAAACCGTAATAGAATTACTTTACGAACTTTTTTCTTACTCAGGGCTGGATCCTGGATTCAGCCCTGGTGCATTTCCTGTAAACAGTTGAAAAATCGTTTTTGTTACACAGGCGATTTTTAAGGAATATTTGTAGGTTGCAAAAATCGACACTTAGAAGAATTTCTGGCAAAAACCAGGCAATGTTATCCTATGGAGGAAAATCAAGTTACCGGAAAATCACAGTTGTAATCTTTCTAGTCAGTGCTGGGTACCTAAATCCAGCACTGGGCTCTCTCCTGAGAACAGGTGAGTAATTTCGTTTTTGATATTCGGACGATTTTTTGTGAATATTTCAAAGTTCCAAAACTCGACACTTAGAAGAATTTCCAAGTGAAAACCAGTCAATGTTACCCTATGGAGAAAATGCAAGTTATCGGCTTTCAGGTAAGTACTCGGCTGGCAGAGTTAAGGTTCTGGGGCAAGACTCAGGGGTCTCCCAGGTTCAGGTTTGTACTGTTACACCCTCAGCGGCACAGGGGCGGCCGGGTGCAGAGAGAGTAGGCCCAACGTTAGCCTATGGCGGGCGGGGGGCCTTTGGTTGGTGGCTGCTGGCAGGCAGGCCACTCGGCTGTGGGAGCAAAGCTCCTGGTCACTTACTCAAGGCAAGTGGGGAAGTCGAACATGGTAGTTGGTGCACCCTCAGCGGCACTGGGGCAGCCGGGTGCAGTGGGCTTTTGGGCCGTCGGGCGCCCAATGGATTTCAATGGGAAAGCTGCAAGACGAACAAAGGCTGCAAACTCGGGGACGGTGATTCTTCAGGTGCGACCACTACTTCGAGAGGTAAGTTGGGATGCTGTAGGAGGGGTAGATGTGAGAAAGTGCCATCTTTCTTGCATGGTATGCCCCCCACTTTTTGCTGAATTGCTGATGTACTTCGACTGAGTGTGCCCTGGACTCCTGCCAATCAGGTGCCCAGGGCCTGTGTTCCTTCCCTAAAACTGCATTACAGCCTAAACCCAATTGGCACCTCTGGCCACATGTTAGCCCCTGGTAAATGGTACCCTAGGTACCCAGGGCATTGTGACCAGAGAAGGCCCCTAAGGGCTGCAGCACTTATTGTGCCACTGTAAGAAAGTGGCTCTGTATATACTGTTCCCAAATAGGTACAGTGTGCACAGAGTCCACAGTCCCCAGAGGTTTGGCAGAGGCTAAAGTTAGATAGAACCTTACTCTCTAAAGTGGTAGCTTGGTCGAGCAGTAAGGCAGTATCAGAGGACAGTGTAAAGCATTTGTTGTACACACTCAGTCAGCAAATGAAGCCACACACTCAAGAACTGAACTCTAGGCCAATGGTTTTGTATCAAAATATATAGTTGTTTTATTTTAGAACCAACAATAGGTATCAAAATATACTTTCTCAGAATGAATTACTTTAGTTTAAATACTTTGCACATAGGCAATAGACTTTTGAATACAATAGTTACAGTTGTTGCAATAGGCAACACAATTTCAAACACAATGCAACATTGAGCTCAATGTGAATTTCTAGTTAAATGCAATAGATTACTTTATGGATTACTTTTCTAACCACAGGACTGGATCCTAGATTCAGTCCTGGGACATCTCCTGTAAACAGTGGAGTAAAAACGTTTTGGTTACAGTTGTGGTTTTTAAGGAATATTATTGTATTTTAAAAGTTGACACTTAGAAGCTTTTTCACATAGAATCACCAATGTTATCCTATGGAAGGAAATTCACGTAGCAGGTAAGTAGTGTTATAGTTACTTTTTCTCACTTAGTGGTGGATCCTGGATCCAGCACTGGTGCATCTCCTGTAAACAGTTGAAAGAATGTGTTTGTTACACAGGCGATTTTTAACGAATATTTGTAAGTTTGCAAAATCGACACTTAGAAACTTTATCGGCAAAAACCAGGCAATGTTATCCTATGGAAGGAAATTCAAGTTACCGGTAAGTACAGTTATGATTACTTTTCAGGGTCAGTGCTGGGCACCAAGATCCAGCACTGGGATCTCTCCTGATAACAGGTGAGGAAATTCGTTTTCGTAATTCGGCTGATTTTAGTTGAATATTTTAAAGTTTAGAAACTCCACACTTAGAAACTTTTTCACATAGAATCACTAATGTTATCCTATGGAAGGAAATCCAGTGCTGGACTCCTAGATTCAGCACTGGGACATTTACTAAAACAGGTAAGTAATTACGTTTTTGTAGTTTGTACGATTTTTAAAGAATATTCTTGTATTTCAAAAGAAGACCAAAACTTTTCCACAAAGAACCCCCAATGTTATCCTATGGAAGGAAATTCAATTCACAGGCAAGTTACTTTTTAGTTACTTTTCTTACTCAGTGCTGGACACCTAGGTTCAGCACTGGGACCTTTCCTGCAAACAGTTGAGAAAATTCGGTTAGGTTATTTGTGCGATTTTTAAGGAATATTCTTAGTTTTCAAAAGTCGACACTTAGAAACTTTTTGGGAGAAAAAGTGTCAATGTTATCCTAAGAGGAAAAATGAGTTATCGGTTTCGAGGTAAGTAGTCGGTCCTTTGAGTTAGGGTTCGGGGGTTAGACTCAGGGGTCTCCCAGGGTCAGTGATGCACTGTTGCACCCTCAGCGGCACTAGGGCGGCCGGGTGCAGAGTGTTGAGGCCCAATGTTATCCTATGGAGGGTAGGGGCACTCCGGTTGGGGGCGGCTGGCAAGCAGGCCACGGGGTTGTGGGAGCAAAGCTCCTAGGGTTAAGCTCAGGGCAAGTTGGGGACCAAGTTAGCACAAAAGTGGCACCCTCAGCGGCACTAGGGCGGCCGGGTGCAGGGTGCTGTTTTGAGGTCGGGTGCCTGTAAGAAAGTGGCTCTGTATATACTGCACCAAAGTAAGGTTCAGTGTGCACAGAGTCCACAGTCCCCAGAGGTTTGGCAGAGGCTAAAGTTAGATATAACCTTACTTCTCTAAAGTGGTAGCTTGGTCGAGCAGTAAGGCAGTATCAGAGGACAGTGTAAAGCATTTGTTGTACACACTCAGTCAGCAAATGAAGCCACACACTCAAGAACTGAACTCTAGGCCAATGGTTTGTATATAAAAATATAGTTGTTTTATTTTAGAACCAACAATGGGTGTCAAAATATACTTTCTCAGAGATGAGATGCTTTAGTTAACTACTGTTCAATTGGCAATAGACTTTTGAATGCACATAGTTACAGTTGTTGCAATATGCAACACAATTTTAAACACAATTATACATTGAGCTCAATGGAAATTTCTGGTTAAATGCAATAGATTACTTTTTGGATTACTTTTTCTAACCACGGGACTGGATCTTGGATTCAGTCCCGGACACCTCCTGTAAACAGGTGAGAAAAAGCGTTTTGGTTATGGTAGTGATTTTTGAGGAATATTACTGTATTTCAAAAGTTGACACTTAGAAACTTTTCTGGGTAAAATTACCAATGTTATCCTAGGGAAGGAAATACAGTTTGCAAGCAAAGTATGTTTACATTATTTTTGTAATCCAGTGCTGGACTCTAGGTTCAGCACTGGGACATTTACTTAAAACAGGTAAGTAATTACGTTTTTGTAGTTTGTACGATTTTTAAAGAATATTTGTATGATTCAGAAATCGACACTTAGAAACTTTTTCAACAAAAAGCAGGCAATGATATCCTATGAGAGGAATTTCCAGTTACTGGTAAGTACGGTAAAAATTACTTTTCATGGTCGGTACTGGACTAAAAGATGCAGCACTGAGGTCTCTCCTGATAGTAGGTGAGTAATTCGGAATTCGTTACTGTTGTGATTTTTAAGCAATATTTTGGTATTTCAAAAAGTGGACACTTAGAAGAAATTTCACAGAAAACCAGTCAATGGATCCCTATGTAAGAAAATTCAATTCGCCGGTAAGTTACTTTAACGTTACTTTTGTAATCCAGTGCTGGACTCCTAGGTTCAGCCCTGGGACATTTACTTAAAACAGGTAAGTAATTACGTTTTGGTAGTCTGTACGATTTTTAAAGAATATTCTTGTTTTCAAAAGTCGACACTTAGAAACTTTTTGAAGAAAAAGTGCCCATGTTATCCTATGAGGAAAAATGAGTTATCGGTCTCGAGGTAAGTAATCGGTCTTTTGAGTTAGGGTTCTGGGGTTAGACTCAGGGGTCTCCCAGGGTCAGTGATGCACTGTTGTTGCACCCTCAGCGGCACTAGGGCGGCCGGTGCAGAGTGTTGAGGCCCAATGTTATCCTATGGAGGATAGGGGGACTCCGGTTGGTGGCGGCTGGCAAGCAGGCCACGGGGTTGTGGAGCAAAGCTCCTAGGGTTAAGCTCAGGGCACGTTGGGGACCAAGTTAGCACCAAAGAGGCACCCTCAGCGGCACTAGGGCGGCCGGGTGCAGAGTGCTGTTTTGAGGTCGGGTGCCCTGTTGATTTCCAATGGAAATTTTCGGTTTTGGTTTTCAGCTGCAGGCTCGGTCCAGGAAGACTTCCAGGAGGAACCAACAGCTGGGCAGGTAAGTTGGAGGGCTCGGGGACGTAGGTGCACCTCGGGTTCCTTTCTCCAGGGCGCAGGGCGTCTGGATGGCAGGGGTGTCTTTGAGGTCGGATTTCACCTTACCGGGCCACTCGCGGTTGGGGGTTCTCCGTGCAGAGGCTGCAGGCGACGTCGGGGAGTCCTGGAGGGGCCAACCCACGGTGGACTCGGACTCTGGAGAGCTGGGGGACCTCGCTGGGACCGGTGGGCCACTTGAACTCGGGCTGTAGGCGACGGGTGCAGTGGTGGTTCCAGGCGCTCGGAGCTTCTTTCTCCTCAGCAGGCTCGGAGTCTTTTGTTTGGTGTTTCTTTTGAACAGAGCTGCTGTTCACAGGAGATCCGGGTCTTTGTTGGAAGTGCAGTCAGTCCTCCCTGGGGTTCTGGAGGTCGCTGGCTGCAGGACAAGACTATTTTTGGCGCAGGATCTCTGGAAACTGCAGACGGGGCCGGTGAGGGCTGGGGCCAAGTCAGTTGTTCTCTGCAGTCTCCTCTGCTGGGCGTCTTCTTTCGTCCTTTTTCTTCTTAGGTTGCGGAATCTAAGGAAGGAAGGCTCAGGGTGCCCCTAAATACTAGATTTAGGGGCGTTACAGGTAGGTAAAGGGCAGGGACCAATGGGTCCCTGCCCTGGGGTGGGTACACCCCTATCCTGCCACTCTCCTGTGGGAGGGGGCAGGAGCCTGGTCCTGATTGGGCAGGGCTCCCCATCTTCAAGATGGCGAGAGCCCGGAGATGGGCTTCACCCGCCTCCCCCACCTGAGGGGTGGGGTTGGCAGAGGTGGCACACCCCCTTTCCTCCCTTGGTAGTTTCCCTCCAGTCTTCCCACCAGGATGGGGAGGAACCTGTGGGGACCAGTTGCTGAGTACAGCAGTGGTCTGGGAAGCTCACAAAGGCGGAATGCCTTGAAGCTTCCTCCTGCCCATCCTGGGGAGGGGCCTAGCACCTCACCCAGGACGTGCATTGTTGCAGGCCCGGAGAGCGGATGGCTCTCTACCCAGGGGTCCAGCAACATGTCTGCTGTGTGGCAGCCTAGGCAGCCCCTCAGACAAGACGTGGATTGTAGGTTAGGTTCAGGGGGTAACTCTAAGCTGCCCTCTGACGTGCATTTTACAGTAAATCCCACACTGGCATCAGTGTGGGTTTACTGTGCTAGAGGAGTTTGATACCAAACTTCTCAGTCTTCAGTGCAGCCATCATGGTGCTGTGGAGTACGTGCTGACGACCTCCCAGCACCATATACTCGAATGGCAGCCCTGCACTCTACAGTGCCCAGGAATGGGCCTGGTACTGTAGGGGCACAGGGCTCATGCACCTGTGCCTCACCACTGGGCATAGGGCACCCAGCTAGAGGGGTGACTGAGGCATGCCAGGGCAGTGTGTTAGGGGCATGGCACACAGGGATGTGTGCCATGTCGACTCTCTGTTTTGTTCTCCACCAAGACACTCAGCCTGCAAGGGCAGTGTGTGTGTGTCAGGGCACAGGGCCTCTAAGGGTGGCACAATAAGTGCTGCAGCCCCTTAGGGGTCTTCTCTGTCACAGTGCCCTGGGTACCTAGGGTACCATTTACCAGGGGCTTACCTGTGGCCAGAGATGCCAATTGGGTTTAGGCTGAGTACAGTTTTTAGGGAAGGAACACAGGCCCTGGGTACCTGATTGGCAGGGATCCAGGGCACACCAAGGAAAAGTGCATCAGTTATCAGGCAAAAGTGGGGGTTACTGCAACAGAAACCCACTTTCCTCACACAAGCCCCCCCAGCCCAAAGGCCAGGAGACTCAGCCAACGCTGGGAGAGCCTGTCTCAGTCTTTCAGGCGAGGAAGAGTTGGGGAAGTGGTTTGAAAGTTGCAGGGCCTACTCCGCCTTATATCCTTCTGTCCAGGTCAGTCCCTTTGGGGAGCTGGCCTACCTCATCAGTTTCAGGACCTAATTCCCAAAGCTCCTCTCCTTGCTTCTTGAGTGTCTTCACCCCATCTTTTAAGTTTGGGTTCAGAGGTGCCCACCTCTGCAAAGTCTAACTTAGCCAGGGCAAAGCCCAGCTTACCCACAGAGGTCACCCACAGTTTGAGCAACCCCACCATGACCAATAGGGTCAGGGGCCTAGCTTGTTATTTGGCAGGGGTTAGGCCACCATGCCAAGGATAGGGCTGCCATGAAGGCTAACACCCAGCAGAGGCTGCTGACAGCTGTCAGTGCCCAGAACCACACCTTTAGCTCCCTGTCTGGCAAGTGAAGGGGCTATCTTACAGGTCTCTTTGGGTCCTGGCTGTCTGCCTGTTGCTTTAGGGTGGGGGTCACTAAACTTTGTAGTGAGCACCCTTCCTCCACCCTTTGTTCTGCCAGCTGAGGAGCCACCAACTCAGGCTGGACAGTTGCCTGACTAGTCAGGGTCTTCTTGTTGGCTAGGGGGCTTTACCAGGGCCACTTCTGGAGTTTTCCCTCACTGGGATAGAATCTCCCTGGCCCCTCTGGGACTGTGGCTAACAGTTGCCCACCTTTCCTACCCTGTTCCTTTTTACTCTTTTGGGGCTCAGCTGCACTGACTGCAGGTTGAGCCCCCCAGGTTTCTTGGGTGAGGCCTGGCATTGGGCCAGTGCCTCTCTTTGGCTCAGGTCCACCTCTAAGTGGTCATTCCCCAGGAGACAATCAAGGGGAGGTCTTTACTGACTACCACCTTTCTCCATCTAAGGGACCCAGCTATGACTAGGGGCACTACAGCCACAGGCCTAACAGTGACTCCCTGGGACAGCCCTTACTCTCCTGGATTCCCCTGGGACATACTGGTGTGGGAGTACCAACCTGTCATGCACCACAGTGTGACTGGCACAGGTATCTCTCAGGGCAGTGGCTGGGATTCCATTCACCAGTAGGCGGTGGAAGTGTCTACTCCCTCTGGGATCTCCAGCTTACCTCTTGGGCCCATTTTCCAGTTGAAAGCTAGGAGGACTTCCTCATCTGAGGACCCTTCCTCCAGAGCTACACTGGCAACTCCTGGGGCTACACTAGTCACCCCTGGGGCTGTACTAGGGATCTTGTTTTAGGACAGCTAGGTCCTTGGTGTGGTGTCCTGACTTCTGACAGTTGTGACACCATATTCTGTTGGGATCCCACTCTACCTTGGTACCCTGGTTTAGTTTGTGAGGTGTCTTTGGGCCCACCCCTCCTGGACAGGTTTTTGGGGGCTGCCTGGGACTCCTTACTTTTATCCTTAAGGGGTTCACTATCTTTCTTCTGGGGAGGCTTTGTGACCCTTTCTCTTTGGTCACCCCCAGTGGATGTCCTAGTTACCCTTGTTCTGACCCAGTGGTCTGCCTTCTTTTCCCGATTCTTGGGGAGAAATTAGACCTAGGTCTACCAAATGCTGATGCAACTTTTCGCTTGTGCAATTACTTAGTATGTGTTCCTTCATAAACAAATTGTAAAGTCCAGGAAAATCCTGCACATTATGTCCAGCTAACCAACCATCCAGTGTCTTTACTGAGTAGTCTACGAAGTCAATCCAGGACTGGGTCTGGGTTTTGTGAGCCCCCTGAATCTAATTCTATACTCCTCAGTAGTGAGCCCAAATCCCTCAATCAGAGTATTCTTCATGAGGTCATAGGACCCTGCATCTGGCCCAGAGAGGGTCAGAAGCCTGTCTCTGCAGTTACCAGAGAACAGTTCCCACAGGAGTGCCCCCCAGAGAGGTTTCTTTACTTTTCTTATTTCACAAGCCCTCTCAAAGGCTGTGAACCATTTAGGTGATGTCATCACCTTCCTCAAATTTAGGGACAATCCCTTGGGGATTTTAGGACTGAAGTTTCCTCCCTATCCTTAGTTTTAGTATTGTTGCCACCATTGATGGGTGCTAAACCCATCTCCTGTCTTTCCTTCTCTAGAGCCAGGAGTCTGGTCTCTAGGTCCAGTCTTTTGGCCAACCTTGCTAAAAGGTGGTCCTCCTCACTAAGGCTATCCTCAGTAGTCCCTCTCTGGGACCTGAACCACCTAGGTGGCCCCTAGGTCCCCAGAGGTTTACTCTTGGAAATAAGGGTGCAGTGACCTTGCTCTTCCCTAGGGAAGTGGTGGAGGTGGGTTACCATCCCCATCCTCCTCACTCCTTTCCTCCTCTCAGTGGTCATCACCATGCTCAGAGAGGTGGGCCTTAGCGATACTCAGCCAGGAGCTCCTGGAGCCCTTGTTTGGTTGGATGCTGGCCCATTGGTATATTTTTAAGTTTACATAAGGACCTTATCTCTTTGAAAGACAAATGAAGATAAGGGGTGAGGTCGAGCTCCTCAACCATGTCCTGTATGTCATTATTATTCTCACTAATAGCTGGGTTGTTTTCTTGAGACATTCTAACAAAAAGTTCTAACCCCTCTACCCTTGACTATAGTGACTTTTTATTTTCTACAATTTTAAAGGGACTTAAGCAAGGCCCTAACAAGACTTCTAGTAATTTGGTAAAAAATGCCAATTTGAAAAAAATCAGAATTCTAAAGGCAATTTAAGAGTTCTGTCGTGTGATCAGATGGTAACCAAGTAGTCCAACAATGCAAGTTTGTATCCCACCGCTGATCCACCAATGTAAGAAAGTGCTCTGTATATACTGCACCAAAGTAGGTTCAGTGCACAGAGTCCACAGTCCTCCAGAGGTTTGGCAGAGGCTAAGTTAGATATGAACCTTACCTCTAAAGTGGTAGCTTGGTCGAGCAGTAAGGCAGTATCAGAGGACAGTGTAAAGCATTTGTTGTACACACTCAGTCAGCAAATGAAGCCACACACTCAAGAACTGAACTCTAGGCCAATGGTTTTGTATATAAAATATATAGTTGTTTTATTTTAGAACCAACAATGGGTGTCAAAATATACTTTCTCAGAATGAGATGACTTTAGTTAACTACTGTTGCACATTGGCAATAGACTTTTGAATGCAATAGTTACAGTTGTTGCAATATGCAACACAATTTCAAACACAATGTATACATTGAGCTCAATGTGAATTTCTAGTTAAATGCAATAGATTACTTTATGGATTACTTTTTTAACCACGGGACTGGATCTTGGATTCAGTCCTGGGACACCTCCTGTAAACAGGGAGTAAAAGCGTTTTGGTTATGGTTGTGGTTTTTGAGGAATATTATTGTATTTCAAAAGTTGACACTTAGAAACTTTTCTCAGGTAGAATTACCAATGTTATCCTATGGAAGGAAATACACGTTATGCAGGTAAGTAGTGTTATAGTTACTTTGTAATCCTTAGTGCGTGGACTCCTGGGTTCAGCACTGGTGCATCTCCTGTAAACAGTTGAAAGAATATGTTTGTTACACAGGTGATTTTTAACGAATATTTGTAAGTTTGCAAATGACAGAAACTTTATCGGCAAAAACCAGGCAATATTATGCTATGGAAGGAAATTCAAGAAATCGGTAAGTACAGTTATGATAACTTTTCATCAGGCACAAAGATCCAGGCACTGGGACTATCCTATAGCAGGTGAGGAAATTCGTTTCGCAGTTCACTGATTTTAGTTGAATATTTTAAAGTTGAAAACTTACTTTTTCATAGAGTCAGTACTGTGATCCTATAGAAGGATGCAGTGACTGCTAGGTTCTCTGGGACACTTACTAAAGCAGGTGAGTAATTACGTAATTGTAGTTTGTATGATTTTTAAAGCAATATTCTTGGTATTTCAAAAGAATGGACACTAGAAGAAATTTCCACAGAAGAACCAGTCAATGTGATCCCTATGTAAGGAAATTCAATTCACAGGTAAGTTACTTTTAACGTTACTTTTCTGTAATCCAGTGCTGGACTCCTAGGTTCAGCACTGGGACATTTCCTGCAAACAGTTGAGTAAATTGCGGTTTGGTTAGTCTGTACGATTTTTAAGGAATATTCTTAGTTTTCAAAAGTCGACACTTAGAAACTTTTGGGAGAAAAAGTGCCCATGTTATCCTATGAGGAAAAATGAGTTATCGGTCTCGAGGTAAGTAATCGGTCCTTTTGAATTAGGGTTCTGGGGTTAGACTCAGGGGTCTCCCAGGGTCAGTGATGCACTGTTGCTGCACCTCAGCGGCACTAGGGCGGCCGGGTGCAGAGTGTTGAGGCCCAATGTTATCCTATGGAGGATAGGGGCACTCCGGTTGGGGGCGGCTGGCAAGCAGGCCACGGGGTTGTGGGAGCAAAGCTCCTAGGGTTAAGCTCAGGGCACGTTGGGGGACCAAGTTAGCACAAAAGAGGCACCTCAGCGGCACTAGGGCGGCCGGGTGCAGAGTGCTGTTTTGAGGTCGGGTGCCCTGTTGATTTCAATGGGGATTTTCGGTTTTGGTTTTCAGCTGCAGGCTCGGTCCAGGAAGACTTCCAGGAGGAACCAACAGCTGGGCAGGTAAGTTGGAGGGCTCGGGGACGTAGGTGCACCTCGGGTTCCTTTCTCCAGGGCGCAGGGCGGCTGGATGCAGGGGTGTCTTGAGGTCGGATTTCACCTTACCGGGCCACTCGCGGTTGGGGGGGGGGGGGGTCTCCGTGCAGAGGCTGCAGGCGACGTCGGATAGTCCTGGAGGGGTCAACCCACGGTGGACTCGGACTCTGGAGCGCTGGGGAACCTCGCTGGGACCGGTGGGCCACTTGAACTCGGGCTGTAGGCGACGGGTGCAGTGGTGGTTACAGGCATCGGGTTTCTTTTTCCTCAGCAGGCTCTGAGTCTTTGTTTGATGTTTCTTTTGAACAGAGCTGCTGTTCACAGGAGATCCGGTCTTTGTTGAAGGCAGTCAGTCCTCCCCGGGGTTCTGGAGGTCGCTGGCTGCAGGACAAGACTATTTTTGGCGCAGGATCTCTGGAAACTGCAGACGGGCCGGTAGGGCTGGGGCCAAGTCAGTTGTTCTCTGCAGTCTCCTCTGCTGGGCGTCTTCTTTCGTCCTTTTTCTTCTTAGGTTGCGGGAATCTAAAGAAGGAAGGTTCAGGGTGCCCCTAAATACTAGATTTAGGGGCGTTACAGGTAGGGTAAAGGGCAGGGACCAATGGGTCCCTGCCCTGGGGTGGGTACACCCCCTATCCTGCCACTCTCCTGTGGGAGGGGGGAGGGGGCAGGAGCCTAGTCCTGATTGGGCAGGGCTCCCCATCTTCAAGATGGCGAGAGCCCGGAGATGTGCTTCACCTCGCCTCCCCACCTGAGGGGTGGGGTTGGCAGAGGGTGGCACACCCCCTTTCCTCCCTTGGTGTTTCCCGCCAGTCTTCCCGCCAGGATGGGGAAGAACCGGTGGGGACCAGTTGCTGAGTACAGCAAGTGGTCTGGGGAAGCTCACAAAGGCGGAATGCCTTTGAAGCTTCCCCCTGCCCATCCTGGGGGAGGAGGCCTAGCACCTCGCCCAGGATGTGCATTGTTGCAGGCCCGGGAGAGCGAATGGCTCTCTACCCAGGGGTCCAGCAACAAGTCTGCTGTGTGGCAGCCTAGGCAGCCCCTCAGACAAGACGTGGATTGTAGGTTAGGTTCAGGGGGCAACTCTAAGTTGCCCTCTGTCGTGCATTTTACAGTAAATCCCACACTGGCATCAGTGTGGGTTTACTGTGCTGAGAAGTTTGATACCAAACTTCTCAGTCTTCAGTGCAGCCATCATGGTGCTGTGGAGTTCGTGCTGACGACCTCCCAGCACCATATACTTGAAATGGCCGCACTGTACTTACAGTGCCCAGGAATGGACCTGGGTACTGTAGGGGCACAGGGCTCATGCACCTGTACCCTCACCACTGGCATAGGGCACCCACCTAGAGGGGTGACTGAGGTATGCCAGGGCAGTGTGTTTGTGGGCATGGCACACAGGGATGTGTGCCATGTCGACTCGGTTTTGTTCTGCACCAAGACACTCAGCCTGCAAGGGCAGTGTGTGGGTGTCAGGGTACAGGGCCTCCAAGGGTGGCACAATAAGTGCTGCAGCCCTTAGAGGCCTTCTCTGGTCACAGTGCCCTGGGTACCTAGGGTACCATTTACCAGGGGCTTACCTGTGGCCAGAGAGGCCAATTGGGTTTAGGCTGTAATGCAGTTTTAGGGAAGGAACACAGGCCCTGGGTACCTGATTGGCAGGGACCCAGGGCACACCAAGGAAAAGTGCATCAGTTATCAGGCAAAAAGTGGGGGGGTTACTGCAACAGAAACCCACTTTCCTACAACGGGAGACAGACTTTACCTTGGAGGGCAGGTCCTCGGGGTTTTTGAGGTTGCTGGCTGCAGAACACACCAGAGTTTCACTTCTGCAGGTTCGAGGTGGGGACAGGCCGGTAGGGCTGGGGCCAAGTCAGTGGGCGTCCTCTGCCTCTTAGCTTCGGCATGGCTGTTCGGACCTTCTTTTCTTCTTGGTCGTTGCTTGTCTGACTTCGTGGTTCAGGGCTGCCCCCTAAATACAGTATTTAGGGGGCATTTTAGGGGTCTCAAAGTCAGTAGCCAATGGGCTGCCCATAGGGTGACTACACCCTGGGTGTGCTCACCCCACGTGGAGGAGTGGGCGCAATCCCTAATCCTTATTGAAGAGTGCCTGCCATCTGCAAGATGGCGGGCACTGAAGAGTGGGCTTCACCTCGCCTCCCCCACCTGAGGGGTGGAGTTGGCAGAGGTGGGCACACCTTCTGGGCTGCTAAAATTTTTCCTGCCTCTCTCCCCACCGAAAGGGAGGGGAGACAGGAAGGGGGCCTGCTCCTGATAGCAGGAGAGGCTGGAGGTCGCATTACAAAGGCTGCAAGGCCTTTGAAGCTCCCCTGCCACAGATTGCTCTTCCTGGCCTGGGGGAGGTGTGAACAGCCACACACTGACCCCTCCCTCGGGCTCCAGCAAGGACACTGACCACTCCCACAAGCAATTTTCTTGCAGCCACACACTGACCCATCCTTCAGGCAGGGTTTCTTTCCCTTAGAAGTGCTCCGATACAGACACGCAGTGAACACGCAAAAACACACATGAACACACACGAACACACTAACACAGACCCCTCCACAGGCACTGTCTAACCTCTTTTGGGCTGTGCCACTGTGTGCAGTCTGCCTACCCTCCCCTGGCCTGTGGGGGTGTGCAGGCACACTCACCCTATGTCGGATAACGCTGCTGTGTCCAGCTGCGCTCTCGCCCTAAGTCAGATACCACTGCTGTACACACAGCAGCTGCCCTCACTCAGAAAAAGGGGAGCCCGAGGTTACAAACTGACCTGCCTAGAAACATATGATGAAACCATGCAATGTTGACGAGTGACTCCGCATGATGCAGGATTTAATAACAGACAAGAGTACTTCGTAAAATAGATTATAATTCCCAGGTTGAGGATCCTCTTGGGGTTCACGAACAGCTGCTCTCACATAAACCTTGTTTTTGTGTGTTTTTTTTAGCTTGTGGGGAAGGGTTGGATGTCAAAGCTGTTTGTTTACACATGCTACCCACTCGAGTTTATCCAGATACGGCATTGTCTTACATTAGTGAAGGAGCGGGTTTGTGGATGTAAGGATAACTGCTCACCGTTGCCCTAGTTATGACTTCCTCAGGAAGCAGCACCCACCTCTAGTAGCAAGGACTGCAACACGTTAATCACTGAAGCTGATCTGGAGTATAGTACCACCTAGGACCATCCAAGGACACCAGTACCATTTTAAAATAGACTGTGTGCTCACTGACTGCGAACACCTGCCTCTAGAGCACAAATCTAGAAACAGTAGCTACCACCTAGTACCACCAAAACACCAGCGGCATTCACAAACAGACTACTGGGTGCTCACCTACTGCTACGAGTAGGAAAGTGCCCCTTTTTGCATAGTTACCCCCCCCACTTTATGCCCAACATTTGATGGCCTTTGACTTGATGTGCCCTGGGTCCCTGCCAATCAGGTTCCCAGAGCCTGTGTTCTTTCCCAAAACTGTAGCTCTTACCCACAATTGGCACATCCGACCCCAGGTAAGCCTGTTGTAAAAGGTACCATGGGTGCCAAGGGCACTGTGACCAGGGAAGGCCTCCAAGGGTTGCAGCACTTATTGTGCCACCCCTCTAGCTGGGTGCACTATGCCCGTGGTGAGGGTACAGTGGAACAATCCCAGTACCCCTACAGTGTCTAAGTCCATTCTTAGACATTTTAAGTGCAGTAAAGCCATAAAGAGCGTATGGTCTGAGAGTTTGTCATTACGAACTCCACAACTCCATAATGGCTTTACTGAAACTTAGGAAGTTTGGTAGCAAACTTCTCAGCACATTAAACCCACACTGATGCCAGTGTAGGATTGTAGAAAGCAGACTGTGTATACTATACCAAAGTGAGGTATAGTGTGTATAGAGTCCAGGTGACCCCAAAGGTAGGCAGAGGTAAAGTTAGATAGCACCTCACTCTCTATTTGTGGTAGTGTGGGCGAGCAGTAAGGCAGTTTCAGAGGACAGTGTTGAGCATTTGTTGTACACACTCAGTCAGCAAATTAATTCACACAAAGACTGAACTTCAGACCAATTGTTTCTGTATACAAATATTCTTTTAGTTATTTTATTTCCTAGAACCAAGCAAGCCTGGCACAGGTAAGCGATAAGTACTTTGCAGTAAATATACAATTGAAATACAGTATGGATTGAAATGGTATATGCACGTTGTTGTCATTTACAGTATGGTTGCAGAGAAATGCAATACTTTGTAAATACAGTCCTTAGACTTGAATGGGGTTAAATAGCACATTTTTAAAGAATTTCTTTAGGTTTTCAAACTCCACACTTTGAAAATTTTCCAAGAAAAACAGTCAATGTTATCCTATGGAGGAAAATAGTGTTATTGGTTTAAAGGTAAGTATTTGGTAGTGGGAGTTGATGTTCTGGGGTAGACTCAGGGGTCCCCAAGGGGCAAGGATACACTCTAGTCACACCCTCAGCGGCACTAGGGCGGCCGGGTGCAGAGTGCTGAGGCCCAATGTTATCCAAAGGGGGATTGGGGGCCTCCGGTTGGTGGTACTGACGAGCAGGCCACAAGGTTGTGGGAGCCAAGCTCCTGGCGTTAGGCTCAGGGCAAAGGGGGATCCGGTTTAGCACACAAAGTGCACCCGCAGGGGCCGCTGGGTGCATGATGCTGTTTTGGCGTCGGTGCCCTTTTGTTTTAAATGGGGATTTTCGGTTTTGGTTTTCAGCTGCAGGCTCTGTCCAGGAAGACTTCCGGGAGAAACCAACAGCTGGGCAGGTAAGTTGGAGGGCTGGGGGATGTAGGTGCACCTTGGTTTCTTTTCTCCAGGGCGCAGGGCGGCTGGATGCAGAGGTGTCTTGAGGTCAGATTTCACCGTACCGGGCCACTTGCGGTTGGGGGGTGTCTCCATGCAGAGGCTGCAGGTGACGTCGGGGAGTCCTGGAGGGGTCAACCCACGGTGGACTCGGACTCTGGAGCACTGGGGGACCTCGCTGGGACCGGTGGGCCTCTCGAACTCCGGCCTTAGGCAACGGGTGCAGTGGTAGTTCCAGGCGTCTGGTTTCTTTTTCCTCAGCAGGCTCAGAGTCTTTCTTTGGTGTTTCTTCTGAACAGAGCTGCTGTTCACAGGAGATCCGGTCTCTGTTGAAGGCAGTCAGTCCTCCCAGGGGTTCTGGAGGTCGCTGGCTGCAGGACAAGACGATTTTTGGCGCAGGATCTCTGGAAACTGAACACGGGCCGGTAGGGCTGGGGCCAAGTCAGTTCTCTGCAGTCTCCTCTGCAGTGCGTCTTATTTCGTCCTTTTTCTTCTTAGGTTGCGGGAATCTCCCTTCTTGGTTCAGGGCTGCCCCCTAAATACTGTATTTAGGGGGCATTTTTGGGGGTCTCGAGGTCAGTAGCCAATTGGCTACTGACCTTAGGGCGACTACACTCTGGGTGTGCTCACCCCACGTGGGGGAGTGAGCACAATCCCTAATCCTGACTGGGTAGTGACTGCCATCTGCAAGATGGCTGGCATTGAAGAGTGGGCTTCACCTCGCCTCCCCCACCTGAGGGGTGGAGTTGGCAGAAGTGGGCACACCTTCTGGGCTGGCTAGTTTTTCCCGCCTGTCTTCCCGCCGAAAAGGAGGGGAGACAGGAAGGGGGCCTGCTCCGGATAGCAGGAGAGGCTGGGGGTCGCATTACAAAGGCTGCAAGGCCTTTGAAGCTCCCCTGCCACAGATGGCTCTTCCTGGCTTGGGAGAGGTGTGAACACCTCCGCCCAGGAAAGGCTTTGTTTCTGGGCTCAGGGAGCGAAGGCTCCCACCCTAGGGGTCCAGAAACAGGTCTCGTGGTGGCAGGCTGGTGTGTACCAGTCAGGGAACCCACCAGAGGCTGAGTCAGTTTTCAGGGGCATCTCCGAGATGCCCTCTGTGTGCATTTTTCATTAAATCCCACACTGGCATCAGTGTGGGTTTAATGTGCTGAGAAGTTTGATACCAAACTTCTCAGTTTTCAGTGTAGCCATTATGGTGCTGTGGAGTTCGTAATGACAAACTCCCAGCACCATATACTCTTAATGGCAGCACTGCACTTACAATGTCTAAGAATGGACTTAGACACTGTAGGGGTACAGGGCTCATGCACCTGTACCCTCACCACTGGCATAGAGCCCCCAGCTTGAGGGGTGACTGATCCATGCCAGGGCCATGGGTTGTAGGCATGGCACACAGGGATGTGTGCCATGTCGACTTGACTTTGTTCAGCACCAAAACGCGCAGCCTGCAAAAAAAGAAAGAAAAAAAAGTGTGTGTGTGTGTGTGTGTGTGTGTGTGTGTGTGTGTGTGTGTGTGTGTGTTTGTTTTTTTTTTTTTTTTTTTAAGGGTACAGGACCTCTAAGGCTGGCACAATAAGTGCTGCAGCCCTTAGTGGTCTTCTCTGGTCCCAGTGCCTTGGGTACCTGTGGTACCATTTACCAAGGGTTGACCTGTGGCCAGAGATGCCAATTGGGTACAGTTTTGGGGAAAGAACACAGGCCCTGGGAACCTGACTGGCAGGGACCCAGGGCACATCAAGTCAAAGTGCATCAGTAGTTTGGCAAAAAGTGGTGGGGGGGGGGTACTGCAACAAAAACCCACTTTCCTACAGGGATTTAATGTAAAATGCACTCAGAGGGCATCTTCGAGATGCCTCTTGAACAATCAGCCCTGTTGTGGTTCCGGAATGGCTGCCTGTCATTTGCTACCACCAGACAGGTTTCTGGACCCCTGGGTAGAGGGCCTCCACACCCTGGCTCCAGAAACAAAGCCCTTCCTGGACCCAGCCCAAGGAAGGGCTGGGTCCACAAAGGGGAAGCTTCAAAAGCATTGCCGCCTTTGTAAACTGTACCTGCCTTTTGCTGTCCCCAAGCAACTGGCCCCCACCGGTTCTGACCACCCACTTTGGGTGAGAGAATCGACTGGAAAACCAAGTTAGGAGGAGAGGTGTGCCCACCTTTGCCAACCCCACCCCTCAGTTCGGGGAGGCGAGGTGTAGCTGTGAGAAAGTGCCTTCTTTCTTGCATGGTATGCCCCCACTTTTTGCTGAATTGCTGATGTTCTTTGACTGAGTGTGCCCTGGGCTCCTGCTAATCAGGTACCCAGGGCCTATGTTCCTTCCCTAAAAACTGCAATGAAGCCTAAACCCAATTGGCATCTCTAGCCACATGTCAGCCTCTGGTAAATGGTACCACAGGTACCCAGGGTATTGTGACCAGATAAGGCCTCTAAGGGCTGCAGCACTTATTGTGCCACCCTTAGAGGTCCTGTACCCTGACACTCACACACTGCCTTTGCAGGCTGCGTGTCTTGGTGCAGAACAAAGTGAAGAGTCGACATGGTACACATCCCTGTGTGCCATGCCCACAAACCACTGCCCTGGCATACATCAGTCACCCATCTAGCTGGGTGCTCTATGCCAGTGGTGAGGGTACAGGTGCATGAGCCCTGTACCCCTACAGTGCCCAAGTCCATTCCTGGGCACTGTAAGTGCAGTGCTGCCATTAAGAGTATATGGTTCTGGGAGTTTGTCATTACAAACTCCACAACACCATAATAGCTACACTGAAGACTGGGAAGTTTGGTATCAAACTTCTCAGCACATTAAACCCACACTGATGCCAGTGTGGAATTTAATGTAAAATGCACACAGAGGGTATCTTAGAGATGCCCCCCGGAAAAACGACCTACAACTAGTGTCCAGGCTGAGTGGCTGTTTTCAGCTGCCACCACCAGACATGTTTCTGGACCCCTGGGTCGAGAGCCTGCTGCTCTTGGGGGCCTGAAACAATGCACATCCTGGGACGAGGTGCCAAGCCTCCTCCCCCAGGATGGGCAGGTTTCACGAAGGGGAAGCTTCAAAGGCATGCCGCCTTTGTGAGCCTCCCAAGACCATTTGCTGCTTTCAGCAACTGGTCCCCCCACTGGTTCTACCCCCCACTTTGGGCGGCAGAACCGGTGGGAAAAACAAGTGAGGGAAAGAGGTGTGCCCACCTCTGCCAACTCCACCCCTCAGGTGGGGGAGGCGAGGTGAAGCACAACTCTCAGGGACCCATTTTCCCTGCGCAGACGTAACGGTAACACCCCTAAATCTATTATTTAGGGGGCACCCTGAACCTTGCTCCCTCAGATCCAGCCTGACAACAACAAGAAAAGAAGAAGGACCGAACAGCTATGCAGCCAGCTAACAAGAGGACGACGCCCACTGACTTGGCCCCAGCCCTACCGGCCTGTCTCCCCTCGAACCTGCTCCAACGAAATCCCTGTGTGTCCTGCAGCCAGCAACCTCGAAAACCCCGGAGGACCTGCCTGCCTTCACTTCCAAGACTGCCTCTCCCGTGAACACCGGATTTGTTCAACAGCAACCTCTGGCAGCAGCCGGATACCGTGAATCCAGCCCACACTGCACCCGCTGAACCCGGCCCGAGCGGAAAAACACGAGGAGGTCCCCCCGGCGATCTTGACCCGAGATCCGGCAACCCCTGACCTGTCTCAAGCCTCCAGCTGACGCCTGCAGCCTAAATCCAGAAGGCCCCGCTGACCGCGACCCGGAGCTGGTAAGAAGATCCGACCCCAAAAGGCACCCCTGCACCCGATGCCCCACGGCCTTGTGTGCCCAAACCGACGGTGCCTAACCAACCCCTAACTTCCCAACTTACCTCTTGAAGTGGTGGTCGCACCCAGACGTCCTTAGTCTCCCTGCCTGCAGTGCTTTTGCAAACCGGAGGTTCTCCATTGAAAACAGGGCGCCCAACGTCGAAACAGCACCCTGCACCCGGCTGCCCTAGTGCTGCTGAGGGTGCACCTTTGGTGCTAATTTGGTTTCCTATTTGCCCTGACCTAAACCATAGGAGCTTTGCTCCCACAGCCGTGTGGCCTGCTTGCCAGCAGCCACCAACCGGAGGCCCCCTATCCTCCTTAGGATAACATTGGGCCTCAACACTCTGCACCCGGCCGCCCTAGTGCCGCTGAGGGTGCAACAACAGTGCATCACTGACCCTGGGGGACCCCTGAGTCTAACTCCAGAACCTTAACTCCACAGATGATTACTTACCTGTGAACCGATAACCTATTTTTCCTCCATAGGATAACATTGACAATTTTCTTCCAAAAAGTTTCTAAGTGTGGGGTTTTGAAATCTAAAAATATTCTTTAAAAATCCTGCGAATAACCAAAACGTATTTACTCACCCGTTTACAGGAAATCTCAGTGCTGAATCCAGGCATCCAGCACTGAGTAAGAAAAGTAATGTACAAAGTAACTTACCTGCAATTTACTGAAAAAGCCTATTCATTTCAATGTACTGCATTTGCCAAGTGTTGCAACCTACTGCATCCCCTGTAAATCAAAACAAGTACAATTTCTATTGCATTTTCAAACTGTTCTACATTCAGCAACTTATTCCTGTACAGTATTTCATGCTTAACTGTGCCAGGCTTGCTTCTAAAATAAAACAGTATATTTTTTATACAAAAACAATTGGCCTAGAGTTCAGTTCTTGAGTGTGTGAATTCATTTGCGGTCTGAGTGGGTACATCAAATGCTTAACACTATCCTCTGATACTGCCTTACTGCTCGACCACTCTACCACTATTAGAGAGTAACGTATAGTTACTTACCTGTCGGTGTAGTTTTGCAGCTTGAAGACTTTCTGGATTCACTATGCTGTGCATTATTCCGCCATCTAGTGGTTGGGTCCGGAATTGTAGTCCTCTTTTTTTTTTTTTCGTGGCCCAGGTGGGAGTGGACATACCACCATTTGGTGTCCTTCGTGACGTCGACGTGCTTCCTCCGGAAGCTCCCACCTTTGGCCGCCATCTTCGGATTCTTTTTTCTTGTCTTGTGTTATTCTTGTTTTTCCTCTTATTTTGTAACGTCTTGTTTGTGTTTAATCCCTTTCCTCCCGTCTCATCTTTTGGCAGAGGAGGGTGGGTTCGCTAGTGAATCCAGAAAGTCTTCAAGCTGCAAAACTACACCGACAGGTAAGAAACTATACGTTTTGCAGCGTGAATCTTTCTGGATTCACTATGCTGTGCATAGACTTTGTAGCGGTTTGTCCTTGTTGTGGTGGCTGGGTGGAAGATGAGCATTGGTTACTGAATATGTGCTGTAAGACCTTCTGTCCCACTTGCGCTTCTTTGTTCATTTGGATATCCACACAGTAGTGCTTAGTGAACGTGTGCACTGAAGACCATGTTGCAGCTTGGCAAATGTCTTGGATTGGTGTGTTAGCTAGAAACGCAATCGTTGCTCCTTTCTTCCTTGTTGAGTGAGCATGAGCTGCTCCTTGTAACAGTTGCCCAGCTTGTTTGTAGCACAGTTGTATGGTTTGTGCAATCCATCGTGCAATGGTATTTTTGGTAACTGGCCGTCCCAAAAAACTGCTTGCGAAGGAAACAGTTGTTTTGTTTTTCTGCACTCTTTTGTCCTTTCTATATAGTGCATCACCGGCCTCCTGGCGTCCAGTGTGTGCAGCGCTCTCTCTGTGCTTGTGGTCGGTTTTTGGAAAAAACTAGGTATTTGGATGGTTTGATTGATATGGAATCGTGACACCACCTTTGGCATGAAGTGTGGGTCTGTTCTCATCACAATCCTATCACTGTATCTGCAGGTAGGGCTCTTGAAGTGTTAGCGCCTGCAACTCACCTACTCTTCGTAGTGATGTGATAGCCACTAAGAAGGCCGTCTTTAGTGTGAGCATGTGCAGTGTAGCCTTGTGCATCGGCTCGAATGGTGCCTTCATCAATTGGGTCAGCACTACGTTGAGGTTCCATGCTGGTGCTGGCCTTCTGTTTGGAGGTGCGATTCTCTTTGCCCCTTCTAGGAATCTTTTTACTACTCTTGAGGTGAAGAAACTCTTCCCGGTTTCTCCTCTTGTGTAAGCCACAATCGCCGCTAAGTGTACCCTTAGGGATGTGTACCTTAGTTTACTTTGCAGTAGGTGTGTTAAATATTTCAGTACTGTTGACTCCCTTGCGATCTTTCTTTGCAACTTTTCTCTAATGCACCATTCTGAGAACCTTTTCCACTTTGCTACGTAGCATTTCCTTGTGGTAGGCCTTCTTGCCTCCCTGAGCACTGCCATTGTGCTCGCCGGTAGCTTGGTGTGCGAACTCTAGGTCTTCAGGAGCCATGCCGCCAGACTGAGGCTCTCTGGCTCTGGGTGTAGCACCCTCCCGTTTTGCATTGTTAACAGGTCCCTTCGTCTTGGGAATCTGTGTGCTGGTGCTTGCGCCATCTCCAATATTTGTGAGAACCAGGACTGTCTGGCCCACTGAGGTGCTATTAGTATCAGTAACATGTTGCTGATCCAGCATTTGTGGAGTACCTTGTGTATCAGTGATATCGGGGGAAAAGCGTATGCAAATGTCTTTGACCAACTTATCCATAGCGCATTCCCTTGTGACCGATGTTCTGGTTGTCTGGATGCGAAGTGTTGGCATTTTGCATTTTGGTGTGTTGCAAATAGGTCTATTTGCGGTGTACCCCACTTCCGGAATACTTTCTGTAATTCCTGCTGGTTGATCTCCCATTCGTGGGATGCTGACGTCTGCCTGCTGAGTCTGTCTGCTTCCACATTGTCCTTCCCTGGGAGATGTATTGCTAGTAGGTCTATCCTCAGTGGAATAGCCCTTGTCCATATCTCCTGTGCTAGCCCTGATAGTGCTACTGATTGTGTTCCTCCTTGTTTGTTGATGTAGAACATGGTCGTGGTGTTGTCTGTTTGGATCAACACCCTGTTTCCGTACAGCTCCTTCTGGAAAGCTTTTAAGGCTAGGAACACTGTTTTTAGTTCCAGGTAATTGATGTGCTTGACCGCATCCTGTTGCGACCATAGCCCCCTCACCTTGAGCTTGCTCATATGCGCACCCCACCCCAGCTGGGAGGCGTTCGTTGTGATGGTCACTGTTGGAGTTGGTTGTGTGAATGGTTTCCCCTGTGATATGTTTTGTTCGTTCCACCATGCTATTTCCTGATGCACTGCGTGTGTGACAACCACTAGATCTTCCCAACTCCCTGTTGCCTGTGACCATTGCTGCTGTATCCATTCCTGGAATGGCCTCATGTGCAGTCGAATATTTTGGACTAGGTGAATGCAGGATGCCATCATTCCCATCAGCTTGCTCACCGTCCTCACTGTCAGAACTTGCCCCTTGCGGTAATGACGTGTTTCCTTCAGTATCACCAATGTTCTCTTCCTGCTGGGGAACACTTTGGCCTGTATGATGTCGATCTCTGCCCCTAAGAATATCTTGATTTGCTCTGGTTCTGTTGACGATTTTTCCCAATGGATCGAGAAACCCAGTCGTGTCAGCGTTAGTATGACCTGCTGGATGTGTAGTTTGCATTGGCTGTACTAACTTGCCTTTACGAGCCAGTCGTCAAGATAGGGGTATACGTGTATTCCTTGCCTTCGTAGGTGTGCTGCGACAGCTGCTAGGCATTTTGTAAACACCCTTGGTGCGGATTTTAGGCCGAATGCCAGTACTGTGAATTGGTAGTGGCTTTGGTTGATCACAAACCTTAGCAGGCGCTTGTGTTTGATGGGGATGTGCAAGTACGCGTCCTTTAAATCTATAGTAGCCATGAAGTCCCCTTGTTGTATTTGTGGTATTACCTCTTGTAGGGAAGTCATCTTGAATCTTTGAGTTTTTATGAATTTGTTTAGGAACCTTAGATCCAGGATAGGGCTTAGTGTTTCGTCCACCTTTGGCACCAGGAAGTAAATTGAGTAAACCCCTTTGTTCCTTTGGTTTTTCGGCACCACCTCTATTGCCTCCTTGCTGAGCAGTTCTTACGCCTCTAGTTGCAAGAGCGAGGGCTCCTTCGCTGAGTGTGCCTTGCTTCTTGGTTTTCTGTTTGGAGGTTGTTTTTCTAACTCTATACAGTATCCGTATTGTATGATGTTTAGTATCCATTTGTCTGATGTGACCTTCCTCCATTCCTGGATGAAGTTTTTTATTCTTCCCCTACCGGTCTTGAGTGTTCGAGGTACTGTTTGTTGTTGAATGCTCGGCTGCAGTTTTCCTTCATGTCTTTCCGCCCACCCCGAGGTGTTGCTAGGGTGGGGTTCTGTTTCCTGGTGAAGTCACTTGGATGAGGGCTGCTGGCCTCCCCTCCGTGTTTTTGCTCGTCCGTTTCCGCGCCCTCGAAAGGACTGTCCCCGGGGCTGGTACTGCCAGTTCTGCTGCTGCTGTCCCTTCAGTTCTGTACACGACTTTCCGCGCCAGGAACGCAGAGCCATGCAAGAAGCTGACACAGGTGTCTGAAAAATACTAGGGCCCTGAAAGGGATGTCCTTAACCCTAGAAATCAGTTCGCAGAACGGGGAGGATGGGTGGGGCGGTAAGGAATCTATCACTAACTACTGTCTCTTACAGATATATCGTTACACAAGTTAGTAACTTGTGCATCTGAAAGAGACACGTTAGTGATAGATTCCTTACCTTAGAATAGATACCCCAGCAATACCAACCCCGGTGGTGGGTCTGCGAACAAAGATCAGACAAGGAAGTCCTGGAGGACAGAACGGCCAAAGAAGCCGTCCCTCCGGACCTGACTGTCAAGGCAGTAATGCTTAGTAAACGTGTGCAGCGAGGCCCACGTAGCTGCCTGACAGATAACCGGCAGCGGAACACCGCGGCCCAAGGCCGTGGTAGCAGCCGTTGCCCTGGTGGAATGGGCACGCAGCCCAACAGGAGGCTCCTTCTTAGCCAAAGAATAGCAGGTCTTGATGCACAAGGTAACCCAGCGGGAGATGGTCCTCTTGTGCACCGCCCGACCTTTTTGGCGCCCACGTAGCCAACAAAGAGCTGGTCATCCACCCGGAAGTGTTTCGTGCGGTCGATATAGAAGGAGAGCGCACGTTTTGGAGTCCAGACGGTGGAGCCTCTCTTCCTCTCTGGAAGGATGCGGAGGCGGAAAGAAGGTGGGCAAAGTGATGGTCTGCCCAATGTGGAAAGCAGTAACCACCTTTGGCAAGAAGGACGGACGCGTCCGAAGAACAACCTTGTCTGGATGAACAGACAGAAAGGGAGGTTTGCAAGAAAGAGCCTGGAGCTCACTCACCCGCCGAGCGGAGGTGATGGCCACCAGAAAGGCTGCCTTTAGAGTCAGAAGACGAAGAGGACAGTTATGCAGAGGCTCAAAGGGAGCGCACATTAAAAGGTAAGAACCAAGTTCAAGTCCCACTGAGGCATTACAAACGGAACAGGAGGGAAGAGGTGAGTAATGCCTTTTAAGAACCTGTTAACAACAGGGGACTTGAAAAGGGAGGGCTGATCAGGGAGCCTGAGGAAGGCCGAGATAGCACAAAGATAACCCTTGATGGTACCCAGGGCAGAACCCTGTTGGGCCAGAGAGAGAAGGAACAGAAGGACCTCAGAAAGAGGGGCAGAAAGGGGATTCACAGCCTTTGCTGTGCACCATGCCACAAATTTGTTCCACCTGCAGGCGTATACCACCTTAGTGGAGGGACGCCTGGCTGCCAGAATCACATCACAAACTTCGGGAGGCAAGTCGAAAGGAATCAACTGCCGCCGCTCAATCTCCACGCAAGCAGGTGTAGACTGGACAGGTTCGGGTGGAGGACCGTCCCCTGCTGCTGCGACAGAAGATCCTCCCGAAGAGGCAGACGGATCGGGGGATCTATGCTCATATTGAGTAGCTCGGGATACCAAACTCTTCGAGCCCAGTCCGGAGCCACAAGAATGACTTGGGCCCGGTCGTGCCGAATCTTCTTCAACACTCTGGGTAGAAGTGGTATAGGCGGAAAGGCGTATAACAGACCGCAACTCCACTCGCGACGAAAAGCGTCGCCGAGCGGAGTGCCGCCTTGGAAATTCCAACGCGCAGAACTGATGACATTGCGCGTTCTCTTCGGTGGCGAATAGATCTAACCAAGGCTCTCCCCACTGTAGAAAGAGTCCTTGCGCCACTTCCGAGTGAAGACGCCATTCGTGATCCATCATGCACCTGCGGCCAGGTTCGTCCGCCCTGGCGTTCAGAGAACCTGCCAGGTGTTGAACCATCAGGAACATGCCCTGATGTTCCAGCCATGTCCAGAGGCGCAGAGCCTCCTGACAAAGGGTCCAAGACCCCACCCCGCCCTGTTTGTTGCAGTACCACATGGCGGTGGTGTTGTCTGTGAACACCTGCACTACCTTCCCTTTGACAGAGGGAAGGAATGCCTTGAGTGCAAGCCGGATCGCCCGGAGCTCCAGAAGGTTGATATGGAGCCGGGACTCCGCCGGAGACCAGAGGCCTCTGATCTCCGCCTCTCCCATGTGACCGCCCCATCCCAGAAGGGACGCGTCCGTCACAACTGTATGCTCTGGCTGGGGAAGGGAGAGGGATCTGCCCATGACCCATTGCCGGTTCGAGAGCCACCACTGCAACTGTTTTGCAGTCCCCTCCGAGATCTGGACGTGATCGGACAGGTTGCCCTGGTGCTGCGCCCACTGGAACTTCAGGTCCCACTGCAGAGCCCGCATATGCCATCTGGCATGATTGACCAGCAGGATGCAGGAGGCCATGAGGCCCAGCAGCCTCAGGGTCATCCTTACCGAAACCCAGGATAAAGGCCGAAAGATCGGAATCATAGCCTGAATATCCCGGACTCGCCGTTCGGGAGGATAGGCCCGAAACCGCGTCGTGTCCAGAACTGCTCCGATGAAAAGGAGCTGTGGAGAAGGAATCAGATGCGACTTCGGCACATTGATGGAGAACCCCAGCGAGTGCAGGAGTTCGGCCGTAGTCTGGAAGGTGGGGAGACGACTGCCTGGGACGAGCCCGCCTTCAGCAGCCAGTCGTCGAGGTAGGGGAAGACTGAAACCCCTGCCCGGCGCAGATGAGCTGCGACCACCGCCATCACTTTCGTGAACACCCGAGGGGCACTGGTAAGGCCAAAGGGGAGCACGGTGAACTGAAAATGCTCGGGGCCTACCGTGAACCGAAGGTAACGCCGGTGGGCCGGCAGGACGGGGATGTGGAAATACGCGTCCTGCAAGTCCCAACGCTACCAACCAGTCTCCAGGGTCGAGGGCAGTCAAGACCTGAGCTAGGGTGAGCATCTTGAACTTCTCCTTCCGGAGGAAGCGATTGACGTTCCGGAGGTCCAAGATAGGACGCATGTCCTCCTTGTCCTTTTTGGGCACCAGAAAGTAGTGGGAGTAGCAACCACGCCCTACTTCTGGGGTCGGAACATGCTCGATGGCCCTCTTGGTCAAGAGGGCCGTGACTTCCTTCTGTAGAAGCACCAAGTGATCCCCTGACATGCGGTGGAATTGAGGTGGCATGGCTGGGGGGTGGTCTCGAAGGGGAGGGAGTAGCCCCTTCGGACAATGTCCAAGACCCACCTGTCCGAGGTGATGGTGCGCCAGTGGGGAAGGTGATGGCGGACCCTGCCCCCTACTGGCGTGCCGTGCACCTGAAAGGAGGGACTAGGAGGGCTTGGAGGCCGCGGACGGGTTGGAGGTGGTGGCCTGACCCGCACGCTGGTTGCCCGATCCGCCACGGCGGAATCCACGTCCTCGGCCACGCGAAGACGCCTGCTGCGCGGGCCGGTGGCTGGGCTGCTGACGTGAAGGGGCGCCCCTACCGTGGCCACGATAGGGGCGAAAAGCAGAAGGCAGCGGAGGGCGTGTAGCAGAAAGGCCCAGGGACTTGGCAGTAGCCCGTGAGTCCTTAAAGCGCTCCAACGCATGGTCTGCTTTGGACCCAAAAAGACCGACTCCATCAAAGGGCATGTCCATGAGAGTATTCTGGACATCCCCTGAAAAACCAGTGGTTCTCAGCCAGGCGTGGCGTCGGAGCGCCACCGTCGTTGCAATCGACCTGCCCAGCGAGTCGGCGGTGTCAAGGCCACAACGGATAGTGTATTTGGCCGCATCCCTTCCTTCCGCAATGGCGCGGGAAAGCAGTGCCTGGACCTCCTCAGGGCACTGGGGCAAAACATCCGCCACCGAATCCCACAGAGAGTGGGTATATCGGCCCAAAAGACAAGCGGTGTTAACGGACCGCAAGCCAGCACTGGAGGAAGAAAAACCTTTCTTCCCAAACTGATCCAGGCGTTTGGATTCCCTATCCGGAGGAGCGGTAGGGAAGGCGGTTTGGGAAGCGGAGGCTTGGACAACCAAGCTCTCAGGAGTGGGGTGGACAGAAAGAAACAGGGGGTCGCCCGGAGCGGGGCGATGGCGTCGTGACACGTTCCGATCCACAGGAGCCCCTGTGTTGGGCTTGGACCAGGCGCCCAAAGAACGTCCGTGAGGGCGTCGTTAAACGGCAGCACAGTCTCCGCAGAGGAGGCTGCCGGCTGAAGCACCTCTGTCAAGATGTTAGGCTTGACCGTCAAAGTAGGGAGCTGGAGACGTAAGGCCCCAGCAGCCCTACGCAACACCGTACCAAAATTGGCCCCCTCCTCCGTAGCCACGGGAGGAGACAGCATGCCAGTGTCAGGAGAAGTATCCAGACCACTGGCCTCCCCTAGACTCTCTGTCCAGTCCTCATCATACTGACAGTTGCGTGTCAGAGGGTCATCAGACCCCTCCCAGTCCTCCTGGTCCTCCTCTGGTTCAAAATAAGGAGGAGGAGGGACATTTGGGACCCAAGGTCCCATCGGCGCCGGAGCCGGCGTCGAGCGACGTCGCTCCGGGTCCAAGTCCGGAGCCGGAAGGAACTGGGGGACGACGCCGCCCGGAGCCCAGGGCGGCGTCGAGAGCGGCACCGGAGACATCGGCGCCGGCGGAGGTGTCGTGAGGTCGACCGGCGTCGATGGGGGTTGTGGAGCCGGGATCGAGGCCGGGGCCGGAGCCGGAGCCGGGATCGAGGCTGGAGGCTCGGGCGACGCCGGGGCCGGAGCCGCCGGCGGCCGCCGGATCAACCCCATCAGGGCCCGCGGGGCCCGAAGGCGCACCGGAGGGGCCTGAAGGCCCGAAGAGGCGGGCCATGGCCGACAGGAACTCCTGTACCTTGGCCGGATCCGCCCCCGAACCCGGGAAGGGCGGGTATGACGGGCGACTCCACAGGCAAGTCCGGGGCCGCGGGGGCGGGGACGGTGCCGGGAGGGGCCTCAGCCGAGTCGCGAGACCGGCGGCGAAGTCCGAGAGCGACGATGCTTCTTGGACTTCTTGTGTCGAGACTTACCGGACGAAGAAGACTTCGACGCCGACGACCGGTGTGCACTCCGCGAGCGACCCCTGGACCTCTCACGCGACCGGGGCTTCCGCGGAGCCGAATGCCGGGCCTCGAGGAGCTTTCGAGACCGCTCTCGCAAAGCCTTCGGGTTGAGGGCCTGGCATTCGGGACAAGACTCGGTGTCGTGGCCTCGGCCGAGGCAGAAGAGACACTCCCAATGCGGGTCGGTGACGGACATCATCCGCGCACAGGCGCCGCATCGCTTGAAGCCGGGCATCCCTACGACACCTGAAGGCTGGAAAAAAAACAGTGAAAAATCACCAAAAAGTATGGTCAAAAATTGACCAGGGCACTGCTCTTCCCGGATCTGCGCTTACTGGCGCGGAAAAAGAAGAACTGACGTCAGCGCGCAGGGCGGCGCCTAAGTACTGCCCGCGACGTCATCCCGGCGATCACGACGCCGGCCGACGGACGCGGAGCCGCACGACGCCGCCTACCGACGCGCAAGGGTACTGCTACGCAAAACTTTCCGGATCCAGCCTGACGCCTGGGGATATTC